>MINK01009884.1:0-13272 GCA_001735545.1 Phormia regina
AACTGTACTCTTATATAATCTGAATGAAACTTCTTTTATAGCACTATTTAAAGGTTACTTTCAAGCTATATTCCAAATATACTTTTTAAGCTCTATATATTCCAAATTAAGTAGCAGCTTTAAGCTACATTTATAGTTAAAAAATAGCGTTAATAGTAGCTCTGTTCATAGTCCCAAATACCCTGCTATGGTAGCTGCTATTTATAGTCCAATATTATAATTAATTATGGCTATTTTTATAGTCTTAAGATAGTAATAATAAGTAATATTTTTATAGTCCAAAGTATTCTGCTATTAGTTATGTTTTGTCTTTTTTCTAACAACATTAATCACTGCTGAATTTATAGTGCAAAAACAGTTCTGTATATAATTAAAAATAAGCTGCTATCAAATATTTTACAGAATTTTTACTGTTCCATAATAACATTCATAGTGAAAAATAATATTAATTGTAAAGCTTTCTACAGTCCAATTACTATTTATAGCTTTAAAATAGCAATAATAGTTATCTGTTAGCTGATATTAGTACTCTTTATTTAGTGCAATATCAGCATAGTTTATGCTTCTATTTGCAATGAAAAACTGCATTAATAGTAGATCCTTTTATATTTTAACATAAGATGCTTTAAGTGCTGTTTTCATAGTCCAATATTAGCATTAATTGTAGTTATATTTATAATCGAAAAAATAATATTAATAATAGCTTTGTTCATGCTTCATAAAATTCGATATCATTTCTCTAATGATAGTTTAAAATAAATTGCTGCTATGGCTTTATATTTATTTATTTTTTATAAAATTTATAGCTCTAAAATGGTCTGCTGCAAATAGTTCTGATTAAAGTACAAAATATTCCTCTATCTTTATAATCCAACTGTAGCATTAAATTTATATCTGTTTGCCGCTTAAATTTTACAGTAGCTGCTAAAATAGCACTGTTGATAGTTCAAAATAGTAACTAGTTTTATAGTCTAAAATATGCTTCTAATTTTCAGCTATTTTCATAGTAACACCATATATAGCTGATTTTTTCATATTAGAAAATAGCTTTAATTTTTGTACAGAATAATATGTTATCATAGTCTAAAGCTCTGTTTGCCGCTTAAAATACACTGCTACCACAGTTTTATTTATAGTTCAATAACAGCTTTAATTGTGACTCTATTTATGTTTCAAAAATAGCATTAATAATAGCGCTATTTATTGTGCTAAAAAAGCAGCTAATAAAGCTTTATTTTTAGTCTTAAATAAGCTATTAAAATAGCTATATATTGTAGCACAACTTAAGCTTTTATTTTAGTTACTTTAATAGTCTTAGTCAGGCTTCAATTGTAGTTCTTATTATACTACAAAATATAATTTAATAGTAGCATTTTTTAAATTTATATTAAGCTTAAAATAGTTAATATTTTAACAGTAAAAAATAGCTTCAATTTTAGTTTTTTTTATAATTTAAAATAACTCGAATTAGTAGGTATTTTTATAAACTATTTATAGCTTTAAAATAGTAATTTCAATAAACAAATAAACTTTTAATTATAGCTTTTCCCGTAGACCTAATATAGCTTCAATTATAGCATTTTTTTGTGGTACAAAATAATGTATAATTGTAATAATGTATAATTGTAATAATGTATAATTGTAAATAATAGCTCTTTTTAGCAGCCTAAGTTGGCCTTAATTGTAGCTATATTTTTATATTCATAAACTTAATAATTTTTTCCCTTTAAACTGAAATTTAAAACGTGAGAATTCTTTTTCACATTTTGAAAAATCTATTAACATTTATTTCAGTTTTTTGTTTTATCTTTCTATTATTTCTAGCTTTAAGGAATATTGTGCATATAAATAGTTTTAGCTATAACTTTTTTTAACTACAGTAAATAAACCCAATTGTTGCTTTAAATTTATAAATTATCTTTTAACAATTCATTCAATTATATGTTAGTTTTTAAAGCCTTTAAGCCAAATTTACCAAAATAAAAAATAAACAATAACTTATAGATAATATTTATTGTTTATTTGTTTCTCTTTTTTTTCTTAACTTTAATTAGTTTAAATATTTTTCAAAGGCGTTGCTATAGTTAATGATATTTTTAACATTATTTGGTTATTTATATTTAATGTGGGAAAACCTTAAAAAAAGATTTGGAAATCATTAAGTAAATAATTGTTAACATTAATTGTTTTTAATTACATTTTATATTTATTTAACAAATTGTTTTTAATTAAAATTAGAATATTTGTTTTGTAAGGGAATTAAAAAAAACAAAAAAAAACAAACGGTAAAATGTAATTAAATGCTTTGCGGCTAAAGACCTTAAGTAACTGATAAAAAAATTATAGTTCTAGTTTATAAGAATTTTTGTACATAAATAAATAATTTTCATATTAAAAATTTATTCTAATATGAAAATAGCTGCTATTAGCAGCTGTTTTTATATAACAAAATAAACTGCTTTTTAAGCTTAATTTATAATTTAAACTAAGCTGCTATCATAGCTTTATTTTTAGTTTAAAATATTTGCTTTCAACTATAAATAGAACTATTTCCAATTTATAGTTCAAAATTGTAGTTCTATTCATAGTTCATAAGGATTTATACATTAAAATAGGCTGCTAATTTATAGCTATTTTCTTAGTAACAAATAAAATGCTATTAATTTATTTTTATAGTCTTTAATATTACTGAATTATAGCTATTTTTATAGTTAAAGTAGCATTAATAGTATATGTTTTCATGTTAAGAAATAGCTTTAATTTTAGTACAGAATAATCTGGTATCATAGTCCAAATTTAGTATTAATAGTAAATTTGTTTGTTGTCTAAAATACTTAACAAACATAGACCTTTAAATAGTCCAATTACAGCATCAATCATGGCTTTATTTTTAGTCCCATATCAGCTTCAATTGTGACTCTTTTTATAGTCCAATGTATAGTTTACAAAATAGCTGCTAAAAAGGTCTATTTATGGTTTAAAATAGTTGCTAAAATAGCTGTATTTTTAATTGAAAATGGTAGCTAGTTTTATAGTCTGCTAATTTATAGCTATTTTCATAGTAACAAATAAAATACTATTAATCTCATTTTATAGTCGAATATATTACTAAATTATTGCTAAGAAATAGCATAAATAGCAGCTTTTTTCATATTAAGAAATAGCTTTGATTTTTGTACAGAATAATCTGCTATCATAGTCTAATATACTTAACAAACACAGCTCTTTTTATAGTCCAATTACAGCATCAATCGTGGCTCTATTTTTAGTCCCATATCAGCTTCAATTGTGGCTCTTTTTATAGTCCAATTTATAGTTTAAAACAAGCTGTAATCAAAGCTTTATTAACAGTACAAAATAGCTGCTAAAAAAACCTCTATTTAAAGTTCAGTAACTGCTAAAATAGAACTGTTGCTAGTTCTAGTTTTACAGTCTAAAATATGCTACTAATGTATAGCTATTTTCATAGTCAAAAATAAGCTGCTTTTAACCTCTTTTTATAGTCGAATATATTAGTAAATTATTGCTAAGAAGTAGCATAAATAGCAGCCTTTTTCCTATTAAAAATTAGCTTTAATTAGAGTAGAAAATAATCCGCTATCATATCTCACTTTATTGTCCAAATTTAGTGTTAATAACAACACCATTTATTGTCTTAAATATGCTGCTACTACAGCTCTTTTCATAGTCCACTAACAGTTTAAATTATGGCTCTATTTATAGTCCAATATAAGTTTTAAATGCGGCTCTTTTTTTAGTCCAATTTATAGTATAAAACAAGCTGCTATCAAAGCTTTACTTATAGTACAAAATACCTGAAACATTTGCTCTATTTATAGTTCACAGTTGTTGCTTAAATAGCTCTGTTTAAAATAATAAATAGTTTTATAGTAAAATTTAAAGTTATTTTTATAGTAATAAAAAAACTGATATTAATCTCTTCTTATAGTCGTTAACATTATTAAATTATAGGTATTTTTATAGCAGATATAGCATTAATAGTAGCTTTTTTATAATAAAAATAGCTTTTATTTGAGCATAAAATAATCTGCTATCATAGCTCGCTTTATAGTTCAAATTTAGTATTAATAATAGCTCTGTTTGCTGTTTTAAATAAGCTGCTATCTTAGCTCTTTTTATAGTCCACTAATAGTTTAAATTTTGACTTTTTTATAGTCCGATTTATAGTTTGAAACAAGTTTCTATCACAGATTTATTTACAGTACAAAATAGCTGCTAAATTAGCTCTATTTATAGTTCACAGCAGTTGCTAAAATAGTTCTGTTTATATATAGTCTAAAATATGCTGCTAATATATAGTCTAAAATATGCTTCTAATTTATAGTAATAAATAAACTGCGGTTAATCTCTTTTTATAGTCGTTAGTAGCTATGTTTTCTGTTTTAAATAAGCTGCTATCTTAGCTCTTTTTATAGTCCACTAACAGTCTTTTTATAGTCCGATTTATAGTTTAAAATAAGCTGTTATCAAAGCTTCATTGACAGTACAAAATATCTGCTAAATTAGTTCTATTTATAGTTCACAGTAGTTGCTAAAATAGCTCAAAATAGGAACTTGTTTTATAGTCTAAAATATGCTGCTAATTTATAGTAATACATTAACTGCTGTTAATCTCTTTTAAAAGTCGTTAATATTACTATTTGTAGGAGATGTAGCATTAATCCAACTTATAGTTCATAGCTGTTTTTATAATATAAAATAGCTTCGATTTGAATATAAAATCATCCACTATCATAGCTTACTTTATAGTCCAAATTTAGTATTAATAATAGCTCTAAAATATGCTGCTATCTTAGCACTTTTTATAGTCCACTAATAACTTCAATTATGGCTCTATTTATAATCTCATATAAGCTACAATTTTAGCTCCTTTTATAGTATAAACGTAGCATTAAAAATAGTTTGGTTAATTCTATATAAAGCTATATTTATAGCCTCTAATAAACAGCTAAAACAGCAATATTCAAAGCTTTAATCATAACTCCTTTAATAGCCCCAAAAATTGGCTTCTATCCATATACCAAAATTAGTCGTATTTCTAACTCTCTTTATAGTCCAAAATAAACTTTCATTCTTGAAATATTTTTCATCTTAAGCCTTTCATTAGTATTTTATAATACTCTTTCCCTGCTCTTTTTTAGTTTTTTAAAAACCTTGAAATATTTTAAACTTTAAGAAGCCAAAAAACGTGCTAATATTATTAAAATAAACACATTTTTTATAAGTCTGCCACAAAATCATAAGACGCCATTTTAAGTTATTTCTTAAAACTTTGAAATAACTTAATAACTTAACTAAACAAAAATGTGCTTAAAATTCAAAAAGACCCTCTAACACATTTAAAATTTAAAAAAAGGACAAATAAACATTTTGACTGCATAAATTATAATTAAATTATAACAAATGATGACTTAAATTCCCAAAGAAATCACAACATCTGTCTTTAACTTTATTTTGAATTTATTTATCACTTTCTTATAACAAAAAAGTAACAAAAATAGAATTCAAATCTACAGTTTCATGTCATAAATATTTTCTTTTTCTTTTTTTTTCAGTCATCACCACAAATTAATTCATCATAACATTAAAACATTTTATTTTTTTGGATTTTTTTGAAACCAAAGATATTGACTAAATGAGTGAATGTTTGAAAGAGTGAATGGATCTTTTTTTTTTTTTGTTTTGAACAGGAAATGTAGCAAATTATAAATGAAATCATTTTACATTCTAGACATGCAACGGAAATCTTTATATAATATGATGTTTTTGCAAAACAACAACAGCAAATATGTCAACGTCTTGTTTTTGTTTAAAGGCTATAAATTGCATACAAATGCCAATAAAAAAATGAGGTAATAGTTATTAATAAATTTATCAGGAAAATATATGTAAAAGAAATATTTAAAATAATTAAAGATAAAGCTTAAATTGAAGCTATAAATAGTTAACAACAAAAGCTTAGTACATAGTCAAAAATAGCATTAAGCTACAGTTATTTAAATAGCTAAAATTTAGCATTAATTTATGAATTGTTTATAGTCCAAAATTAACTTTAATTCTTTTGAATTATATAAACAAAAATAAGCTTTTAATTTGTATCTTAATAATAGTCAAAAATGAGCTTAAATATAGTATTTAGCTTAAATATAGTATTTAGCTTAAATATAGTATATAGCTTAAAAATAGCTTACATTTTTGCTATTGCAGCTAAATTAGACCAACAAAACTAATTTAATTTGAGACTATAAAAACCGCTAAAATTAAAGCTAATTTTTAACCCGAAATTTAGCAAAATTTTATTTTAGCTTTAGCTATAATTATACTATAAATGAAAGCTATTTCTAATTTATAAAAAACGTCTAAAATAAAACTTAATATAAATACAGCTAAAATAGAAGCTTACTGTTTACTATAAAAATAGTAAATAAAAATGAAAAAAATTAGCTTCAATTTTAGCTTATTTTTGTAGTTTAATATTCGACTTAATATTAGTCCTCTTAATAGTCCAAAATAGTATTACATTTTTTTCTCTAATTGTTTGTATTTCCATAATAAAGAATTAGCATTTATTAGAGCTCTTTTTATAGTAAAAAATAAGTTAAAATTTTAAATTTTATTATCTAAAATTAGTTTTAATTTGTCTTAAGAAATTAGCTACAATTATAGCCAAAATATATTTATATTTTAGTACTCTTTTGTTGTAAAGAAATAAATATAATTTATAGCTCTCTTTAGAATTTATAGAGCTTTAATTTATAGTCCAAAACTAGCTAGCATTATAGCTAATCTTATAGTGCAACATATGTTTAAATTTAAGCTATTTCCATAGTTATTTTTTTAAATTTTAGCTATTTTTATTAATTAAATTTAGCTTTAGTTTTAGCTTTTTTATAAATAAAAATAAGTTTAAATTTTAGCCATTATTATAGTTTAAAATTAGTTTAGAATTAGGTATTTTTAAAGTCAAAAATAAGTTTAAAATTTTGCTATTTTTGTCGCCTAAAATTAGCTGTAATTTCGGCTATTTTTTAGTAAAAAGTTAGATTCCATTTTAGCTGCATTTATATTAAAAATGAGTTTTATTTTAGCTGTTTTAAGCTAGAATTAGCTTTCATATAATATAAAATTAGCCATATTTTTTAGCTTCAGTTTTAGTTTAAAATTAGCTTTAATTTTAGCTATTTTTTTGTAGTAAAAAACTAACTTTAAAACTTGGCTTTTTGAGTATTTAAAAATTAGATTTTATAATTAAAAATAAGTTTTAATTTTAGCTATTTTTATAATCTTAAAATAGCTTTATTTCATATTATAAAATTATCCTTTAGCTTTATTTGAGTTTCAAAATTAGCTTTAATTTAAACAATTTTTTATAATCCAAAATAATTTTAATTAAGTTTTAATTTTAGCCATTATTATAGTCTAAAATTAGCTTAGTTTCTAGCTATTTTTTGTAGTTCAAACTAGATTTAAAATTTAGATATTTTTAAAGCCAAAACTAAGTTTAAAATTTAGCTATTTTAGTGGCCTAAAATTAGCTGTAATTTCAGCTATTTTTATAGTAAAAAATAAGCTTCCATTTTGGCTTAGTTTTTATATTAAAATGGGTCTTATTTAAGCTGGTTTTATAAACTAGAATTAGATTTCATATATAGTATAAAATAAGCTAAAACTTAGCTTTTGTTTTGGTTTAAAATTAGCTTTAATTTTAGCAATTTTTTATAGTCAAAAACTAACTTTAAAACTTAGCTTTTCGTGTATTTCAAAATTAGCTTTAATTTTAGTACTAGTTTTTATTTTAGCTATTTTTTTTTAATCTTGAAATAGCTTTCATTTATAGTATAAAAATATACTAAATTTTAGCTTTATTTGATATTTAAATTTAGTTTTAATTTAAACTATTTTTTATAGTTTAAAATAATTTTAAATTAGCTTTCATATATAGTATTAAATAAGCCACAATTTTAGCTTTAGTTTTGGTTTAAAATTAGCTTTCATTTAAGCTACTTTAATAGTCAAAAACTAGCTTTTCGTGTATTTCAAAATTAGCTTTAATTTTAGTAGATTTTATCATTAAAAATAAGTTTTCATTTTAGCTATTTTTTTAATCTAGAAATAGCTTTCATTTATAGTATTTAATTATAATAAATTTTAACTTTATTTGAGAATTAAATTTAGCTTTAATTTAAACTATTTTTTATAGTCGTAAAATAATTTTTAATTTTAGCTAATTTTAAAAACCAAAATAAGCTTTAATTTTAGCTATTTTTAGAGTAGAAAATTATGTCGAATTGTAGCTATTTTTATATTACAAAATTAGCTTCAAATTTAGCTATTTTTTGTAGACCAAAATTAGCTTAAAATTTGGCTCTTTGTTTAGTCCCAAAATTTGCTGTAATTTTAACTATTTTTATAGTCCAAAATTAGCTTCAAATTAAGCTCCTTGTGTAGTCTCAAATTTGGTATAATTTTTAGTTGTTTTTATAGTAAAAAAATTTACTATTTTTATAATCTAGAATTAGCTACAAATTTAGCTCTTTGTTTAGTCCAAAATTAGCTTAAAATTTAGCTCTTTGTTTAGTCTAAAATTTTCTGTAATTTTAACTATTTTTATAGTCCAAAATTAGCTTCAAATTTAGCTCCTTGTGTAGTCTCAAATTTGATGTAATTTTTAGCTATTTTTATAGTAAAAATTGTGCTATTTTTATAATCTATAATTAGCTTCAAATTTAGCTCTTTGTTTAGTCTAAAATTTTGCTGTAATTTTAACTATTTTTTTAGTCCAAAATTAGCTTCAAATTTAGCTCAAATTTAGTGAATTTTTTAGCTGTTTTATAGTAAAAAAATTTGCTATTTTTATAATCTAAAATTAACTTCAAATTTAGCTCTTTGTTTAGTCCCAAAATTAGCTTCAAATTTAGCTCCTTATGTAGTCTCAAATTTAGTGTAATTTTTAGCTATTTTTATAGTAAAAATTTAACTATTTTTATAACCTAGAATTAGCTTTAAATTTAGCTCTTTGTGTAGTCTCAAATTTGGTTTAAAATTTAGCTATTTTTATAATCTAAAATTAGCTTTTATTAAAGAATAAAATTAACTTTAATTTAGCATTATTTTATAGTCAAAAAAATAACTTAAAATTTTATTATATTATAGTAAAAAAATATGTTTATATTTTAGCTATTTTTTTTAGACAAAAATAAGTTTAAATGTTAGTTATTTTTAAGGCTAAATTTTGCTTTAATAGTAGCTTCTTTTTAGCTTTGTTTAAACTTTAAAATATAATTTTATATTTAAATAATGACTTGACATTTTCATTTTCCTTCTTTTTGTCTTAATTAGTTTACTTTCTTAAATAAATATTTATTTAAAAATATTTTTTTTTAAATATGGTTAATTATGATTATTTTTTTTTCTTTAATTTTTTCTGTTATCTGCAAAACAAACATAATTATTAATAATATTTTTTTATTTATTTTTGCCAATATTTATTTATCTAACAAAAGTCATATTAATTGGTTTCTTTAAGCATAAATAATAATTTTTATATAAATTAAAAATAATAGAAAAATAATTTTAAAACTTAAATAAATAAAGAACTTAAAAATGCTATTGAACAAAAAAAATATATACAACAAAAACTGGTCATCTTAATGTCAATATATTTTATTTTTCTTTGTTATTAATAAAATATAAAAACATGTTCATTTATTGGTGTTGTTGTTGTTATTTTAAAGTTTGGCGCATTGATTTGGTTTGCTTATAGTTAATTGGCGTCTAACACTATGACGCCATTATTTTTCATAAAGACACATACAATTGATAGACAGGCGGACGGATGGACAGACGTTCATACATATATACATTCATGCATACATATATGTGTGGTTAGTTTTAAATAGAAAGAAAATTGATGACCATTTCTAATGCTAGTATTTAAAATTTAAAAATGTTTTTTGTTTAATAAAAATTAATAAAAACACTTTGAACACTTTAAACACATATTTAGATACCATCTAAATAACACTGGCTATGAAAGAAGAAAAGAAAAAAGCTTATCACACTTTAAATTAAGGTGCAGACTAAACTAAATGGCGTTAAGCATATTTTAATATTTAAATACAAAACGATTTTATTTTCTCACATCGAAAATATAAAATGAAACCCATAGAAATTAAACGGTTTTTATTATTATTTTTTAAATGTGTGTGAAAAAATTTACATAAAATTGAAAATAAAAGTTAGGAAAATATTAAGGTGGGCAGAAAGAAAGAAGTATTATGGGAAATTTTTAATAGAACTTTATATATATAAAGCTACTGGGCTTAAGCAGATTATTTTTAATTTTTTTAGCTTTTTCATTCATTCCAAATTAGTTTTAAAAGTAACTGTTTAAATAGCTTTTTTTGTAGCTAAAAATTTGCTTAAATTTTAGTTCTCCTTACAGTCCAAAAATTAACTTTAATCCTAATTATTAAAATAGTCCAAAATTAACTTCAATTGTAGCTCTTTCTTAGTCCCTCATTAGCTTGAAATATAACTATTTTTTATAATACTAAATTCAGTTCAAAACTGACTCCTTTTAAAGTTCATATTTAAATTCAATAGCAGTTTTCTTATAGTAGAAAATTAGTTACAAATAAAACTTTTTGGAAATTAAATTTCTAGTTACTAAAAGCTTTTAAAAATCTTTCAAATATATAGAGCAATTCATGGACTTTACAACAGTATTATAATGCTATTAATGCCCTAACCAACTTAAAAATATTACCTGCTTTAAATAGCATTCTGAGAACTTACTTAAAACTAAAAAACTTCTATTAGAAATTTAAAGTCAACAATTATTTGAATTTATTTAAAATTGTGTAAATAAACTGCTGGTTTAATAATCCAATTTGTGTTTTGCTTAACCAATTTCTCAAACGCTTTTAGAATTCTTAATGATTTCTTGTGTTTCTTCTCAAATAAATTTGTTTAAAACAAAATCTATTACGCAGTAGCATAATCCTGGAAAATATTAATGAACCTTTTTTCTTTAATGAAAAACAATTCTTGTAAAAATGTTTAACAATGTTTTACCTGCCTAAGAGATGATGCAGTAATCTTTAGTTACAAGATTATGAAACTAGATCATCTAACAGGTAGTTAAATAAAACTTGAGAAAAATAAAATATTAAGTCACGTACCTTTAAAGAGAGAGAGTTACAACAAGAACATAAAGAGATGCTGAAATTGGAAAAAGTAAAAAAGGGTTGAAAAACATACGATTTAAATAAATAAATAAATAATACTGCAGCTAATATTACAATATTAGCTATAGGCTACAGATATAGCGAAACTATAGAAAAGATAATAGCAGTGACTAGTATCTAGTATCATAATTATAACTAAAACTATAAACTACACAAGATTATATTCGATAGCATAACCAAGACTACAGAAAAGATATTAGTCACGACTACAGTCATTACTATAGTCAAGTCTATAGCAGAGACTAGTAAATAAATAAATAAATAAATTCATAAATAAAAAACTAAATGACTAAATAAATAAATTATTAATTGATTAAATAATTAATCAATTAATTCATAAATAAGTAAAAAAATAGACTAAAGCTAATACTATAGCCAAAATAATAATAATAATAATAATAATAATAATAATAATAATATAATTAAGACTATAACTAATATTATAGTTTGACTACAGCTAAGATTAAAGAAAATGCAACGGCTACTACTATAACCGTGACCATAGTCAAGACTAAAGCTAATATTATAGGGAATATTATAATTAAAACTATAGCTCATATTATTTTATTAAAGACTATAGCCAAAATTCTAAACAAAACTATTAACTATACCCAAGACTATAGACATGACCATAGCAAAGGCTATAGTAAAGACATTTGCCAAGCCAACATTTATTACAATAATCAGAACTGTAGTCAATACAAGAGACAAGTTTATAGTCTAAACTATAAACTGCAGTTAAGACAATATCCAAAATTATTATCTAGACTATAACCAAAATTGCTTTCAACTATATTGCTAAGATTTTACTTAGTCAAAGCTGTAGACAAGATTATATCACTAAGACTATAGACAAGAAAATAGTCACAACTATAGTTCAGTTTATAAACAAGCCTAATAATCTTAAATATAAGCCAAAACTACAAACTGTAGTCAAGACTATCACAGACTATTATCAAAGACTATAGGCATGACCATATCAAAGGCTATAGTAAAGACATTTTCCAAACCAACATTTATTACAACAATCAGAACTGTAGTCAAGACAAGAGACAAGTTTATAGCCAAAACTATAAACTGCATTTAAGACAATAGCCAAGACTATATCCAAGACTATTATCTCGACTATATCCAAGATTACCTTCAATAATATTGCCAACATTTTACTTAGTCAATGCTGTAGACAAAATTATATCACTAAGACTATAGACAAGAAAATAATCGTAAATAATCGTTCAAATTATCAACAGGACTAATAATCTTAAGCACCCTATAGACACATACTGCATAAGATCCTGCAATATGAAAGTATTAGTAAAATTGAAAGAACTTTTCTATACGTGTATCATATACATAGAAAAGCTCTCTCAATTTTACTAATACTTTCATATTGCATGAGCTTATGCAGTATGTGTCTATGGAGTGCTTTAGCCATAAGCAAAAACTACAAACTGTAGTCAAGACTATATCCCAGGCTATAATCAAAAGAAGTCAAGGCTATAACCAAGGCAATAGCTACGGTCATAGTCTAGACTGTAACCTGACTATAGCAGAGACTAGTGTCAAATTTGTAGACAAATCTATAAATCAAAATCAAGACTATTATTAGTAGTCTTCAGTTAAAACTAAATTCAAACATATTTTTAAAAATATAAGATTAATATTACAGTAAAGACTAATATTAAAGTAAAACCTTAGAACCATAATTCAAAATTATATCCCAGAGTATAAAAACTACCACTATAGCCAAATTATAAAAAAGACATTATCCTACTACTGCAATCATTACTATAGCAGAGACTAGTCTAGACTATAGTTTAAAGCCAAAACTTTAAACTATAGTCCAGTATCCTCGACTACTGTCATTATATATTCAAGACTATAGCAGAGACAACTGAAAAGACTAACAGCCAAATAAAAAAAACTTTAGTCAAAACTACATACCAAATTATTATGAAGACTATAATATACAGTTACGAAAATATTTAAAACTATAGCTAAT
>MINK01009890.1:0-10966 GCA_001735545.1 Phormia regina
TTTGTTGTGTTATTTAAAAATTATACTAGAAAAGATATTTGAGGTTTAAGTCGGTTTCATAAAGGTATTACTTTGTGGAAACTTTATATCTATTAAAATTTTATTCACTTATTATTCATAGACCATGATCTGTAATAAAAACTAAAATTTATTTATGGAATATTAGACATTATTATTAGGTGTTATAGTTTACAACATATTGGCTAGACATTAAATTCATATCTTTCAAATGGACTTCAGTCGTGCAAAACTTTTCTAAATAAATAATGAATAAAAATAGAAGAGCAAATCAACAAAACGAAGCGATAAAAATACAAAAAAATAAAAGAAAACAAATCGTTTAAACAAATAAAAAGTATAAAAATAACAACAAAAGGAAATAAGTTCATTTAGCATCAATAAGCTTAAACTAATTTAGTACAGATGGATAGAAACATAATTTTCTCACATATGACTACACACATACATATGTGTGTATATACATATGTTACTTAACTGAGTAATCAAATATAGACCCTGTAGTTTGTAATATAGTTAAGAAATGGACTTGCTATCGGGATTATATTCTTCCATAGTAAAATCCTAAATTGTCTTTGCTACAAAAGGAACTACAGGGGATATATACATACACATATACATATGAGTGTTTATGTGTGTTTTAAGAATGATGGCATAGTTGAGGCAGTAAAGTAAGTGTGTGCTTTTTTATCGTTGTACCTCATAAAAATTCAATTTTTCTTTATTTTATTTTTCCTGTTACACAGATGAATGGAAATGGTCAGGAAAAGATAATTTGCTTGTAGCCACACAGTTGTAGACCATCATGTATATTCGCAATATAAATCTATCTACATACATTTAAGAATTCACATACATACAATTTTATTTCCGTATTTAAATGCATACATATAAGTATATATTTTGGCATATGTGTACATTTGCATTTTTCCATATTATATACATACATTAGGATATTCAAATAAACAATTTTTTTCTTAGTAAAATATATATGTATATGATAAGCAATAATTGTTAACTAATGAGGATAATTTAAAATTAATAGTTTCTGCGCTTGGGGTTTCTGAGTCAATTGAGAAATTAAGAAGGTTGCATTATGTAATGCTAGTTAGAGTCATTGTCTAATTTGATTAAAAAAATTTTAATTAAAAATATCTGAAAGTCTTTCTTACATTACTTTTTACTATAGTTAACAATTATGGAGATATTAACTCCGTTTTCTTAAAAAAAAATTCGATGAAAATGTTTTTCACAAATGCATAAAGATTCTAAATTCAAAAATTCAAATTATTAATCATAAAGATAAATTTGTTACCATTAAAAGAAGACCCATTTAATAAACATTTGATTTTATTCCCAAATTAGTCAAAAACTTATTTGCAAGAAAATTTTTAAAAATCTTAAACCCTTTATTTAATTTTCTATGTAATTTTTTAAGGAGTATTTCCAGTAATTTCAAAACTTATAAAATTATTTTAATGAAATGGGTCTTATTTTATTGGCAATAAAATTAGTATTGTAATTAAGGAATACAAATTTAAATTTTCGACACTTTCGAATTTTGATGATTTTTTGGAAAACATAAATCTTCGCAGTTTTGTATGCAATTTAGAAAATAGGTTGTAGTAAAACATTATGTAAATAAGATTTGAAGAATATTTTAATTCGACTTTTTGTATATTATTTTGAGTAAAATCAGACAAGTAATTTTCGAGATATGCTTCAATATATAATGCAACATCTTTCACTTTTCATCATACAGATTCGTATCAAATATGGTCTGGCCAGACCAACTCAGTAATTCTATATATTTCAATGAAAATTTTGGTGATTTTTTCATATTACTACAAAATATGAAAATGATATACAATATAAAACGAACAGATAACATCAAACTACATAATTTGCGATTGGTCTGGCCAAACCAGTTTGTTAGACGAAGTGTTAATTTTACAAATCGCGATTTACCGTGAGAACTAGAGTCAATTGTAAAAAATTAGATTGACTGAGAAACTCCGTGTCGCAGAATTAGTGTTTCACTGTGTTATTGAAAGATCATATGTAATAAATTTTGCAGAATAACTTTGAATCCAACAAATTTTCTATTTATTTCATGATAATACCAATATATATTGAGCAAAACATTAGGAGCAAAATTCCATATACTTACATCATTGTGTTTATATCTGTTATAGTTTTCTGAAATCTGAAAAGGCACTTGTACCCATCATACATAATTTTTTTAATTAATGATTTTGCTAAAGCAATTACAAATTCTCTTTCCCGGATAAACGAATCGCGAATAATCGAGGCTTTAAGGTATTAGTTAAAATTGTTCTTAAAGTTAATTTTTTTTTTAATGATATATAATATAACGACTAAAATACAACCCTGCATAATCATATAAGTAAATTTTTCAATATATATGAAAGTAAGTTTATTGTTGATTTTTATTAAAGTTCTTATTTATTTTTTTGTTTTTAATTTGAAATAACAAAAATTCAGTTATATTAGACCTGTGGCTAATTATACTAAAATAAAATATATAAATATATGCACTTTATGTCGATTTCCGTATGTGGATTTATATATTTATAGCTAAGACAAATAGTATGGACCTATTGTTATTAAATTTTATAATGTTATTTTTACTTACATAAAACTTATTTGTGTCGAATATGATCTTGATACTAACATTAGTATAGGATTTATAATATAAGATTTATAAATAATCAGAACTTCTTTGCAACGCATTTTATTAAAATATTACTATCTTGAAAGTATTTTTGAGTGTCGAGATTATATTTCGGAGGACATTTGTATGGCGTCTAAGTGAAATAAGGGTCCTTTTTTAAAGTAGTGTATTCGCCACTTTAAAAACGCTTCACAATGATAAATTATGCTGCTCCAATGTGGACTCCTTCGCAAAGTGTCACCCAGTGCAGAAATATTCAAAGCTACCAAAAATATTCATCCTTATGGGAAAAAAACAAATAAATCTGTTCCCTTTTCCCAAAATTTTAATAAAACATCATCCAATTAAAACATGTTTCACAGTAAATAATTCATGGGACTTTTATTATACCAAACTTTTGATAGGAAGGAAAATATAACTTCGAGGGAATAAAATGTTCAGTTGCACAAATAAAAAACTTTTGAACTAATGGAAGAAAATTAAGAATTCATAAAGTGTAAGTACTCGTTGTTCCGAGTAGTATTATTATTTTGCAAATGCATTCTGATAGATATGAGCCCCCATCTCATTAAAAATGTTACATTAGGTATTCAAATAAAATTGGATCAAAGAAATTAAAAAAAAAAATATTTCACATATTTAATACAAAAAAATTATAAAAAAAAATTATATATTTGAACAACCTAATATTGTGTACTTTTATACACAAATATATACAAATGTATGAACATATGAATGAATTTACAATGAAAATTGTTCTTTAAGTTTGCACGTATTTATGTAGTAGAATAAAAATGTATATTTACCACACACATGTATTCACATAAAAAGAATATTCATACTTACATATACATATACATATATACTTATGTATATAGACCAACATATTTACTCTTCTACATATGCATATCCAAATAATGAACATACATTTGTATAAGTGGTAAATGTGAATAAGTAGCGGTTGTTAAAAAAAAAGTAAGTAACAGGGGACCTAATAAAATCCTTATGGTAAATTTTAGACCAATCAAAACGAAATTACGAAGGTATTTGTGATTTCAGTTGGCTAAATTCTCCCTTGATAGATATATATTTAAAGATTTATGAACGTTAATTGGCGAAAGTTTTTTGTTTTTTAAATAGTTACAATTGTATGGAACCATAAATGGGTCAAAGCATATAACATTTAGTAAGTAAAAAGATATATAAGCGCATTATTCAGGGTGAACATGAGATCATTACTTCTGGACATTACAGTCATCAGTACAAACATGTAACTCTCTCTCTTTAAAACTATAGTAGTTCATATTATAAAAACGCAGTCATAGATAGAAAGGAAGTATAATTCTTTAAAAAAAATGTTTATTTGTTTGAATACTCTGATTAGGGAGGTGATGAATATTTGCATTCTGAGAATTCTATATTTAAAAATACTAAAAACTTATATTTTCATAAATATTGTTTTTTTTATAAAAAAATTGATTTAAAATAAAATCGTGGCAAATTTAGTTTTTTAATCATTTTTTTTTTTTTGGTAATTTAATGTTTCTTAGATTTCTATATACCCTAATAAAAAATAAAAAAAAAAAAACTAAAACAATATTTATATGTGTATGTAGATTTATTTGTATGTACATATGTATGTATGTATATACATTCTACTATATACCTATCTAGTTCAAATTGTTAGCATTTATTCATAAGTTATCGTGGTTACAATTTCTCATGCAGATGCAGATACAAATGAGGATATGTGTATGTGTTTTATGTTGACCAGATCAAAATGTGGTCAAGTAACAGAAGAGCTTTAAAGAGAAAATTGATGAAAATACAAATTAGTATTAAAGACAAAATGCATCTAAAATAAACGAATCTTTTAATGAATACCTCATGGTAGGTAGCCATTGTTAATGAATGATGTGACAATTTTTGATTACTTTCATATGTTATTCAACACATACTGGTTCATTGATATAATTTTTTGTTTTTACCAACTGAAGAAGAAAAATTTAAATTAAAACATTGTTGTATTAAAATATCTTGCACAAATGATAAGTGGATACATATTGCACTTGCAATGAAAGGGTGTTCCAAAGAGCTTTTTGCTATTTTCAAAATATAATGAAATAAATTCTTTCACAGCACAAAACAAATTTGGGTTTTGAAGATCTTCGATACTTTAAAAAAAAATACAAATATTTAGAATAATTGAAAACCTTTGTGTAGCAGATAGATAAGTATGTGTCCAAATAGAAATATGTAGTTATAAGACAATATCGCAAATTATTCGAAATTTTTATTTAGACCGCAAGTTTAGATGTAAAAATGCAAAATTTTGTAATTTTCAAAAATGATAAAAAGAACGTTGGGCCACTCTTTAAGGCAAGTAAATATGAACATTTTTAATTATTTAGTAGTACTACTTACTTTAAACACAAATGTACATACAGAAGTACAACATATAATGCAAACTTTTCAAATATGAATTTTAAAGTATTCAAAACTAAAACCGGAAAAACTAAAATTAAGTAACTAAAACACATAGAAGTAACATTCTAGGCAGTTTTTTTAATCCTTTGTAATTTTATGTTTTATGCAAAGAATTACTTTAACAAATTAATATTTCTAATAGATATTTTTACAAAGGGCTTTCATTACATATGAAAATAAATTAGGAGGAACGCACTCTAGATACTAAATGTGACATCAAGAATTTGATGACAGATTCAAAAATCCCCTAAGAGAAATTTTAAGCAGTTGTTAAACCATTCACAACGACATATTGCATTCTACAGTCGGACTTGAAATGGCGGCGCTATATACAAAAAACCAAAAGAGCGGTATGTTGGGGGCGTGAAAAAAAAAATAAATTTTGCATTTCTGGATACATCATTAAACATTTATTGATTCTAGGTCAATCAACCAAATTCTCAAATTAAAAAAATAAATAAATAAAAATATATACAATAATCTTTACATTTAATATTCCAGTAAATAGGATGTCGATTCCCAGAAGTTGGTTTATAGGAGCTATGATAAATTATGAATCGATTCTCATAAAATATGGCAATGGAGTGATTCCATATTAAAACGGACAAAAACAGACATTTTCGGATTTGATAACCTCCTTTGATAACGAAATACCCCACAGATATTACGTCAAAAAATATGACGTTTAAAAATTTAAAAGCGATTGTTTTTTTTTTTCCAAAAGTAATCACAGCATTTTATTGAAATAGAGACATAAATAAGGCACTAGATGATTTAAAAATCGATTCTGGGGATATTTTGTATAAGAACAAAATAATAAATAATAATATGATTGATCAATTAATCATGACCAATTTCAATAGCGTTTGCATTTATGGTAAAATAAATATGTATAGCAAAGTTCATAAAATTATATTAAAAACTGCGATCTCTTCTTTGGGTACAAGGTTTTTATGAACTGACAACTGGCCAGACAGACGGACATCATTAAATCGAACCAGGATATAATTATGAATCGAGGGTAAACTTTAATGTAGGAGTTACAAATATCAGCACAAATACAAATTACCTATGTTGGTGTAGGGTTTAAATACTTTCTTTTAAAATATATGAAAATCTTTAAATAAAGTTTATAAATTGCAAGATAACTTTTCCAAAACATTTTATTCTAAACACAATAGTAAACAAAAATATAAGGTTTTAAAGAAGTAAATCCAACATTTTTTTTTTTTTAATTTTTTGTGATGTCATCAAAAATGTCTACTGCTCACATTCCATTGTCCAAATTTTTATTTAAATTATGATAAATTTATGTATTTGTACGTAGATGCTAACGAATTACTATCGACTTTATACTCATAACAAACTATACAACCTGTAATAGGTTTAAACTGACAGATTGAAGTACAGATATCGTTATATATATTTATTATTGTTTAAGTAAATATATGTTGAATGGTGTACTTTAAGAATATCCTTAAGGAAAGAGAACCTGCTTAGATTTAGGTACGTGACAGAAATATTGACATTTTAAGTCCCGGAACTTTATATAGGAGGAACACACAGTGATTCGTTTCATTAGCAGAAATACAACAGTAATAATTTTAAGAAATTTTACATTTTTCTTATAGGTAATAATACAAGCTTTTTAAAAAGGTATACAACATCTAGAGGGCGCCACAATAGCAGAAAAAAAATAATTTCGATGGCTATAAATTAATAATTGAAAAAATATATTTCAACAGTTTTTTTCTGTTATTTCTTTTGAAAACGTAAGCATATAACTTCACCTAAAAAAAATGTAATTTATTTTCTTGATTATTTCGTGAATTATTGTTAAAATTTGTTTGGAAATTTAGATTTCATTAGAAATGCTTTTATACGAAAAATATAAAAATTGAATAAATTTGAAAAACTATTTCAACAAGATTAGCTCATGGATTTTAATTTTTCAATACTGATATTATAGCTTTGTATCAAAAATTATTAAAACCGTAAAAAATACAACCACCTCTTGCTTATTATAATTTATAAAATTAAGTATTTTGTAGAAGAGAAAATTAAATTTTTCATTAAATATTTTTGAAGTGAATAATTAAAAATAATAATAATAATTTTTTAAATTTCTTTCAGAGTTTTGATGTAGTTAAGTGCAACATAAAACAAGTTTTAATTAAATAAATCGATAGTTTTTAATTTTTATTCAAATTTAAATATTTGCATAAATTTTATATGTGACTTTATTTTGTGTTAAAAACATCAAATTTACAAAGTTTTATTCCAGTAATCAGTAAAGATCGGAACCACTTTTTGTCCAACACTTTTCTAATTTATATTTTTTAAGAAACCAAAAATTAAAATTTTTCCTAAAATTATTCTAGTACAAATGATGTAAAAAGGGAACTAATCATCAAAAACATTTTACAGTATAATATAATCTTGTTAATAATATTTCACAATAGTACGTATGAGTAATATATTATTTATAACACGTATAGTCTAGCATTCCTTACTAATATTTATATTATTAAAAAATATATATTTCCATAATTTGTCCAAATTCAACAACACAGCAAAAACTTGGTAATGGCATGTGGTTACGGATTCATTTACCTTTCAATGATAACAACATACTTTCTGCACTTCATGAAAGTAGATTAGTAAGCACTTATTTTAAACCGGAGATCAGATTTTTAGAAATATTATTTTTTATTAATCTTTTGATATACTTTTAGAGTCGGTAAAACATAAAAATACTTTACTAATTACTTGTTTCTTTATGTCGAACGAAAATTTAATTTTGACAATTCAGTTTTAATTTATAGTATTTAATTTTAATATATGTTTCAATAAATAAATTTGGAAAAATATATCATCTGTTTATATTTCCATCTTTCAGTACTTATTTATAACCGATAATGTAACTAGTTACTATTCGTTTGGATAATAATTCAGCAATTCTTTGAAATTAATAAGTTATTGAATAGCTTCAAAGTAATTAGTTCTTATAAAGACTTTTTGAAATGCCTACCAGTAATAATATAGAGTAAGTAGTTGCCTCTAATGACATCACCGTGTNNACTTATTCATCTAATGTGTATGCAGTGAAGAGCCATTATATTAGCTTCTTAACTCATTAAGGGGCAAGCAAAGTTTTTGTTCGGAAAATTTGATACGGATAATAACATTGCCAACTGCAAGTCTATGCAAAAGTTATTTTATATTATGTGTCATTTTAGCAGTTTTATGAAGTTTTTTGTAAAACGGATATATGACAGCTACTCCGATTAGAAATAAAAATCGTTCACATAATTATAGTCATAAAGGTACTAATATGACCAGCTTTTAAAATTTAGTTTATAAATTTGTGGAAAATATTTTAAAATTTCAGGATGTATGAGGGGTACAAGAGTCCTTGGAGAAATTTTTTTAAATTCGTATTTTTCTTACTTATTTTAAATTTTATTAGTATACAAAATTTCATAAGTCCAGGATAACTCCTTCTTTTTTTTGTCCCGTTGTTATATTAGAACGAATCACTGTGGCACGTGTCACTTTGGTGGTCAAAATTGATTAAATTTGTTAAAAAATTCTATAGATATATTATCATTTTATATTGTAATTTTCAACAGCTTAACATTTTTAAAAGAGTGAGTGTAAAATATGGGCGTAACATCCAACCGAAATCTAACGTAACCTATAACCACCCCGGCACTTGTAGGAGTCAAGTTTCGTGAATATTGGAACAGATGTATAGAGGTGATTGACACACACAATTTTTTATAATAATTTTTATAAAGATATTTAAGGATTATAATTTTTTTCTATTATAGACAGAAAAAAGTAAAAATGGACTTTAATTACGAAATTGATAATATTAATTAATTTTTTAATTGATTTTACTCCAAACATCAAAATGAAAATACTAATAATTATAGTAATTGATATTATTACTACTGATTTTGCATAAATAGGTATAATGAGCTGAAAATTTTTGAAAATTGATTTAATTTTGTTTTATTTCCTTATTTTTATAGACAAAATTTCTATTTACCTTTATATTTTTTAAAAAACTTTCAATTTATTTAAAAAATAATTTTAAACCAATTAGAAAGCTAATTATATTAATATAATTAGTATAATTAAATTTCAATACAAAGTAAATTAATAATTTTATTAAAAAATAATTTAAAATATTTTTTTCAGTGTATAATTCATAATAAGAGATGCCATTTTACACGTTGTTGGTAGGGACTTTAATTATGTCTAGTATACGTTTTATTGATTTACATAGAAAAAAACTCAAAATCAATCGAAAGTCAAATATTTTTAAGTAACCTATTGGTATTAGTAAAAAGTTGTAGTTATAGGATATTTTAATTTTATTATACATTGGTTTTTTTGCTATTAAAGTGTTATTAAATAAATTGTTAAACTATTTAAATGCAATTTTCTATAGTTAATAGATTTGCCTGGATAATCATACACTTTGCTTTCTATAAAATAAATAAAGTTTTATTTTTGAATTCTAAATAAAAAAATATATTCTATAGTTCCTGTTGTTTCTCTCACTTTAAAGTATTTATTGGTGCCAATTGTCATATAAAAACAATGCAAAAATAAACTTTCATAGAAAAAGAAGACAAAAAATTAAAACAAATGTTCTGAAATAAACATTGATGCGGAAATAACCAAAACACATTGCAATAAAAATGTCCTCGTTTTAGGTTTTTAAACTTCTTTTTTTTATTTTCAGCAAAAGGTCCTTTTGGTTTTATATAAAAATATGTATCAATGTATTTGTGGTGGTCCGACTAAATGTCTATACTTAGATATGTAAAATGTACATTGTCCATACAAAATGATATTTGTACAAGTATGTACATACATATTTATGTATATGTATATGTGTATCTACATTAGACTACCTAGGAACAATGTTATAAAAGAAAAAAATAATGTCTTATTTGATTTTATTAATTTTATTTTTACAGAATCATCCAATTAAGCTTGTGGGTATTAATTAGCACAAAAAAGTCTAAATTATATATATTTAACAAAAAATACAAATACAACATATTTCATCATATGTAATTATTATGAGCAGAAACTAGCTCGATTTGTCATAAACCTTCCAATAAACTTTGAAATTTGTCTTAAATTAAGTAATATTTTTATTGCGCTATAAGGAGCTTTTTATTGAGAATAAATAGTATAAAATAAGGATGATAAATTCAGTACAATTGTACTTTTTTCATTACAATTCGCTCATCAAAAGTACAGCAGTACTCCAACGATTGAATACAATTATAATATTTTTTCCTTTTAACCCTCCGTCATGCACATGTTCCGATAGTCACGTACCTAGCGCATGTATCTGGCTAGATACACTATGATTTACTTTATATGAAAAATATGCTATTTTAGTGATAATATTATATTGTTCTCACTCCAGGCAGATATATATTTCCTATTTTTTGTTTGTTCTTAGTACATGCTAAACAACCATCTACCCATACAATAAAAATTTAATGTGAAAAAGAAACAACAATTTTTTTCTTGTTGTTTTCAAAAAAAAAAAATAATAAAATAAAAATAATTATTATAAAGTTCATTTCAATTAAATTTGATACACAGAAAAAAGTCACCAATTAACAAAAATATATGAAAATAATAAATTCAATCAAAAACTTGCTCAAATTTGCACCTCTCACTAAAATGATTATATCAATTACTAAAAACTATAAAAAATACAAAACAGAAAAA
>MINK01009902.1:213-13489 GCA_001735545.1 Phormia regina
TTCTCAGGTGCTATAAGTGAGACTGTTTCAAGTAGTAGGAAGCTCAGCATCTTATCGACTGATGCGGCGTCTATTCTTGCTGGAGTACCCTCGATCGACCTGATACTTGAGGAAAGAAAGGCAATATATGATGCACTTGCATCTAGTAACATCGAAAGAATTCTCGTAAAACGGATTGCGAGGGAGAAGTTGTTGCAAACATGACAGAGGTAATGGGTTGAAACGTAACGAGGAAGATGGACCCATGAACTCATTCCCAATATAGAACGGTGGCTGAATAGGAAACATGGGGAACTGAATTTCTACTTGACTCAGGTCTTTAGTGGGCATGGTAACTTCGTTATTTACTTACAAAGATTCCAGCGGATACAATCGGCTATGTGCGTAATGTACAATTGACAACGTTGAGCACACAGTCACAAAATGGAGTTTTTGGAACAGTAGGAGAAATGCATTATCTGATGAGCTTCGTAATATGATGGTCGAACAACTGGTGGATTTAATGTTGACACGAGTGGAGTAATGTTATAGATACTCTAATTACATTCAGCAAATATTAAAGGAGAAGACCGAATTACAGCGACAAGTTGCCGAGCCCCTAATGTCATACGAACGTATGTTGGACGGGGGATTAGGAAAGGAGAACAGCAGCAGGAAGGAAGATAAGCAACACTTGGGTGCTTTCTACTGTTAACTGAATAAAAAAATTCATTGTTTCAACGAATTAATTCTCTAACTTACAGGCAGATTAAAACAACGTAAAGACTTACGATCACCAGTTTAAAAATTCAATTTATATTCGTATGCTTCCTATAATTCAAATGATTACAGATAGTTCAACATAAGTTAATGAATTATTTCATTAATTCCAAATACTTATTCATTGATTAAAGCTTCTTTTATCGGGAGTTAAAGATTTACGAAGATATCAAGGGTTAAAATTTTTTGTACGAGTTTATTAATTAAGACTTTTTTATGTAGATATTGAGGTTAATGATATTCCCCTGTCCATTTCAAAGAGTTTTGTATTTAAATTCTTATTTATCAAGAGCGTTTAACATTTTTTTAATATTTATCTAAAAATGAAATTTTGGTAAAAAATATTAGTGATCGGTGATCACAAATTAAAAAACAGAAATTTTACAATAAAATTCTAGATTTCTTTTAAATTCACTAAAAATGCAAAAATGTATAAAAACTTTAAAATTTCACCAAAATTTCAAATTGAAAAAATTAAGCATTAAAGGTAAAGAAACACAAAGACGGGGGCTTATATTTCAAAGCGAATATTCTAAGTAATTAAAGGAGATTCATGCTCTGTAACGAAGAGATTAATTTAATGTAGTAGAAAAGTATGCTAAATGATTGATCAGTATTTTAAAATTTCACTATGTAAAATATGAACTTGTTTTGGAGAATATTGTCCCATTTGAAAAACTAAGTAAGTTTTGCTACTTACTATAAAGGGTATCTCAGGGTCCCAAAAACAACTAATATATCCTACTGATCTGGAATTCGTAATGCTATTCAGTGGTGTGCCTTAAACCCAACAGAGCATATTTTTTGAAAAATAAATATAGGTTTACATAATGAAATATGAACTTGTTTTGGTGAAAGTTTATATACGACCCAGACATTCTTTATGTCAGAATATCATAAGATTCCTTTAAATATATCTGTTAACTTACTGCAATGTGTCATTTAAGAATAAAATATAATTTTCAAAATTGTTCTCATAAATAAAAATGAGTCACACTAAATTGTAATGTTTTGATTTCAAAGTCTTACAGACATGATTATATGTCTGTTAAAATCAATTCAAATGTCTCCAACGCCAAAATAAAATTTATAAAAAAAAATCGCTGATTTAATTGTTGGCAGCCAAACTAATGAATTTATGTTTATGTGTTAAATAAACACAATATTTTTTATTTATTTATTAGATATTTTTTTTTTATTAATTTATTATTTTTATGGTATCTTCTTGTTTATTATTTGGTCACCTTAACTTTGAATTTAAATTGATTTTAATTGAATTGATTTATTTTTGAATGAAATAAAAATCTTATAAATATTTTAAATATTTATTTGATTTTATGATTTGTTTGGGTTCAAAATACTAAATGATTTAAATTGTTGGCGAATATTGAAAAAAATGTAAAGAAAATATTTAAGAATTTGAAAGGTTCATGGTATTTAGTCATAATTTTTTTCATATAAAAAAAAATGTTAGTGTGTATGAGTTGTACTTTTGTTTGGATACATTTATTAATTTAAGTTAAATACAATTTATGACTGTGGCATATTTATGAGAAACGTACAACAAATAAAGTGAACATTGAAATTTATGAAAAATAATAATAAAAAAAAAAAAAAAAAATATTTAAAATAAAAAAGAATTTGTGTTGTGCATCCCATAAGAGGAATAAGAAAAATATAACTTACAATACTAAAGGAAATTTATGTTAGAGATGAGTAAGTGAGTAAGTTTTTAAAGATCACTTTTATATATTAAACACTTAAGGTTACACTTTTCACTTAAGGTTATCTTTCCCTGACATTAAACCTAATTTTAATTAATATTTAATAAATATTTTAGAAATTCTTTCTGTCACTTTTATTTGCAACCACTCACGAGGATGACAGGTCTAAGGTTTCTATTTAAAAAAAATATGTATTTAATAAATTTTAGTGAGAGAACTAGTGACTCAGTTAAATATATATTTATTGCATTATTAAGTAAAACCTAAAACCTATCTTTTCTCAATTCCCCGTGACTAGAAATAAACACTTCTCCTGCCCAAATCTAGATTTTTATTACATTTGTAAATGATTGCACGCATATGTAAGCGTAATATTTCTTTGTATTAGTAAGCAAATGACTAAAGTTTTATCTTTGTAAATGTTAAAACTCCCCCGCCAAACTTCTCCAGGCTTTAAACACCCTACCGTCATCAATTCAAATTCACAAACAATCTGTTGGAGTCATTCTTTATTGTTCTTCCCTAAACATGTGTCAGGTTTTTATTCTCTTCATTTGTCTGTCTGTTATGGAAGTTTTTTTTCATATTTTTTTTATTAGGCTCTTCTATGTTCATTTGTTTTTTTATTTTATTATTTTTTTTTTTTTGGTATAAGTATGGATGGCACTTCTTTGTTTGGAAATTGTGGTTTTAATAAATTTGTATTGCTGCTGCCTGTTGCGTCGGCTGCTGTTGCTGCTTATTAAATTGGGTGGAGAAGTTATGACTTTTGTATATACGCACTTCAAATAAGTCAAGTGCGTTTTGAATTGCTTCTTCCGGTAAAACAAAAAAAAAAAACTATTTCTGATTTCTTCAATGTGATTTTATGTTTATTTCTAAAAAGGCGGTTAATCGAGTAATTTAATATACTCAAATTGTTTTTTGGTTATTCATAAATATATCCATTTATATAAACGTATGTATGTAGATTGTAAGTAGGTGAGTTTTTTTTTGTTTAACTTTATTAATTATAATTATATGAAATTTCGTTTTTAAGGTCTTATGGATTTTTGTTGCTTTGAATTGAAGTCGTTACATTAATTTAATCATTTAAATTGAGAAATATAAATTAGGTATTACAAAGTGTTAGAACTGGTATGACCAATTTAGTTTTGAAAAATTAAAAGTGTTGAATTGCTAAATTTTTTATAGCTTTTTACCAAAAAGAAAGCGAAATAAATTAAAAATATTATAAAAGGGTCACACAAAAGAAATAAATATTAATTTGTTTAATTATGAAAAAAATAGAACGTAAAAAATGTAAACATTGTAAACTATAGTACAAACTTATGTTTGAAGCCCACTATAGACTAGTCCAGACCATAATTTATAGTATTGTAGAGTTTATAGCCTAAACAGTAATTTGTAGCTTATAGTTCAGACTATTATTTATAAATAAAACTAAAGTTTATAGCCCATTATTATAATCCAAACTATAGTTTATAAACCCGTTTATAGTCCAGACTATAGTTTATAGTGTAGACTATAGTTTATAGTCCAGACTATAGTTTATAGTTCCGGCTATAGTTTATAGTTCAGACTATAGTTTGTAGTCTATATCTTATAGTCCAGAATATAAATTATAGACGGTAGATTATAGTTATAATCCAGTTTGTATTCCAGGCTATAATTTACAGTCCAGACTTTATGTCATACTCTAGACTATTGTTTGCAGCCTACATAATAGCTCATAGTCCAGACTATAGTTTATAACCCAGACTATATTTTGTAGTCCAGATTATATTTTGTAGTACAGACTATATGTTGTAGTCCATACTATTGTTTATTATCCGTATTATAGTTTACAATCTAATAGTTTATAATGTAGTCTATAGTTTATACTCCAGACCATAGTTTATAATCCAGACTATTGTTTATAGTTCACTCTATAGTTTATAGTCCAGAAAATATTAGTGCAGACTATAATTTATTTTATAGACTATAGATTGTAGTTTGTATATAGACTAGAAAATAGTTTGTAGTGCAGACTATACTTTATTGTAAAGATTATTTTTTTTAATCTAGATTATATTTTATAGTCTAGACTATATTTTGTAGTGCAGACTATAGTTTATATTTCAGACTATAGTTTATAGTCCAGACTATAGTTTATAGCCTAAATTAAAGTTTGTAGTCCAGACTATAGTTTGTAGCCTAAATTAAAGTTTGTAGTCCGGATTGGAGTTCATAGACCAATCCGGACAGTAGTTTGTAGTCCAGATTATAGTTTATAGTAAAGATTATATTTTTGTAGTCCAGTTTGTAGTCTAGACTGTATTTTGTATTCCAGACTATAGTTTATAGTCCAGACTATAGTTTATAGCCTAGATTATATTTTGTGGTCAAGACTATAGTTTGTAGTCCGGATTGGAGTTCATAGACCAATCCGGACAGTAGTTTGTAGTCCAAACTATAGTTTATAGTGCAGAATATAGTTTCTATATATAGTTCAGAATATAGTTTGTAGTCCAGACTATAGTTTATTGTCCAAACTATAGTTTATAGTCCAAACTATAATTTAATGTTCAGACTATAGTTTATAGTCCACTCTATAGCTAATAGTCCATATAATTTTTAATAGTCTAGAGTGTAGTATAGACTTTATACCTTATTTGTAGAACACACGATAGCTTTTAATTGAGAATATTATTTATATAGTTTATAATACCGTCTATTGTTGACAATTCGGGCTACAATTCTTATCCGTGAACACAGTTTATAATACCGACTTTAATATATTCTCAAGATCAGACTATATTCTAAAGCACGGACTATTTTGATAAATTCCCAATACTTTCATATAAATTCCAATTTCAATATTTCCCCTATAGGTGGCCACATACATTTGTATATATTATAAGGAAAGAGGTGTATGTTACTCGTCTGTCTCTACAAAAAAAACTTACTAACGACAAACGTTTGGCGACACTTAATACGAACAAACCCATACACAATAAATTTGAAATAAATAATGAAAAATTATTGATGACAGCTGCCAAAAAACATTAATAATGAAAAATTACACTACAACAACAATATAAATTCTAATAACAATTATATAATAAACATGTTAAGATAAAAAAACGACCCTTTTTCTTTTCTCTTGATCTCTCACTGCAATAATAAAATGAATGACATTTGATTATAAGTATGTCGTATAAGTTTATAATGATCATCTATTATGGGGATAAATATGAAAATGAATATCTAACGATTTAACTATTGAAAGCAATTGCAATTATAACAATTCAATCGTTATTTAACGTTTAAAAAAAATCATAATAATGGAGATGACGCTGATAATAATATGTTTAATAGAAATGTCAATAGCATTAAAATAAAGAGGCCACTGATGTTAGGTTTAATCTAAATATTAAATTGTATAGATATTTTGCAATAATTTAAGGGGATGGCAAGAATTTTTATATTAAAAAGTAATAAAAAAAATAAAATATTGTTTTTTAATAGAAAAAAACCTTGTGTATGACGTTTTAAAAATTGTTGTAAAGTTAGCAGTTTAGTCAACCAACCGTCCATTTGTTGTTTGTAATAACCATATATTTTATACTGACTACCTGCTAACTTACTTACTTACTTACATATGTATGTATGTAGATACTTATTCATAGAAGCGTGTGTGTGCATAATGACTAGATAATAATGCATTTTTTGTTTTATAACATATACATTTGTATCTGTATATATATTGTAATTAAATATTATTTTATTTATAATTTTATTGTTTTTTCTCTGTTTTTAATAATGACGTAAATTATTATACAAAAAACCCTACACTTGAAATGGAACATATGTATAAATACAATTAATAAATACAGGGTGTTGAAATTAGTTTAGTATCTATATATTCAGAACTGTGGAGCTTGCCCTTTATAGTTTATTAAATAGAGTTTAAAAAGACAAGATCATAGAAAATTTAATAAAAAAAATTTTTAAAGAAAATTTCATATAAAAATAACAAAATTTTTAGTTTTCTGTGATTAACAGAATGTATAACATAATGAAATAATTACAATTACAGTAGCAGTTATTGCATTATGTCAAGGAAAATTTAAATAAAAAACAAAATCCCCAACACCTATTATTACCCAATTCACAATTATTTAACAAACTCTTTATGCTACTTATTTGCAACTAAAATGATAACCATGTCAGCATAATACTTTTAAACCTTAAACAAATTTAAATTGTTGTTTAAATGATAATTTATTTTTAAACCGTTAACAAAAACAACAACAATAAAAAACTAATACTTTATACTTAAAAACTGTCATAAAATATGTTGCATACACTAAGTACCTTTCAGTAGTTGGACAAGTAATAATTTAATAAGGCGCTAATGTCCAATAAAAAACAATTACATTGGCCCCATAGATATTGATGGCTATAAAGAATAATAATAACAACCGCAACCAAAACTCTAGCAACTATTTAATACTCATTTTTATAGTCAGCAAAAAAAAAAAAAACTAAGAAAATAAGTAGCAGCTAAGAGCAAAATACCACTACATGTATAAAATAAAACTTACACGGATATCCGTGGACGTGTTTTAAATAGTAATTAATTTTGTAGATTTGAAAATTGCTCACTAACGAAAAGTTAAGATTATTTAGTAGAATATATGAGTATTAAGTTTATTTTTATTACTTTTTACTGTTTTCTTTTCTTTAAAGTTTTATTAACGTATCGTTGTGTGTAATATTGAGGAGTATAATGCATGAAGTTATTGACAAACGATTGACACGAAAAGTCAAATGCATGTAGATATATAATATAAATGATAAAAAGTAAAACAAGATTTAAGTATAGTTGATAATAATTTTTATTATTATATTATTTGTTTTTACAAACACTACAGATCAAACTCTAAATTCCAGCTAAATGAAATAATTGTTCCTGCAAAAAAGCTCCAGACTATAGTTTATAGGTTAGGCTATAGTTTAAAATCAAGACTACAGTTTTTACTCCAGATTATAAGTGAGAGTTTATAGTTTAGATTATTGCTTATTGTCCAGAATATAATTTATTGTCAAGAATATAGTTTATAGGCCAGACTATAGTTTATAGTCAGGACTATATTTTATAGTCCAGACTAGAGTTTAGAGTTAGGACTATAGGTTTTAGTCCAGATTATAGTTTATAGTTAGGAATATAGTTTATATTTCCGACTGTAGTTTATAATCCCGACTATAGTTCATAGTTCAGACTAAAGTATATAATCCAAATTATAGTTTATAGTCCAGATTATAGTTTAAACTCCAGACTATAGTTTAAAGTCCAGACTATAGTTTAGGGTCCATGCTATAGTTTATAGAATAGATTAGTTTACAGGCCCGACTACAGCTTATAGTCCAGACTATAGTTTATAGCCTAGACTACAGTTTAAAGTACAGACTATAGCATAAATTCCAGACTTCACTTTGTAGTCCAGACGATAATCTAAAGTCCAGACTATAGTCCAGTATATAATTTATAGTTCAGACTATAGTCTTAAGTGCAGACTATAGTCTAAAATCCAGACGATAGTTTGAAGTCCATTCTTACGTGCAGACTATAGTCTAAAGTCCAGACTATAGTCTAAACTATGAACTGTTTAAACTAAACAGTTCATAGTTTAGACTATAGTTTATTCTTCAGACTACAGTTTTCTTTTTCTTTTTATTTTTACTAGTTCCTTAAGAACCAATTACTCTAAAAAACAAAATGATATTATAGCATCATATGGAAGCACTTTGAGGAAAGCTACTATAAATAATTTAATAGTAATATGTGAGTAGATAATATGTGACTTTGATATTGTCTTTTTAAAATGAATTCATTTTCAATCAAAATTTCATACTTTGAAGGCTACTATTTCTTGCGTAATTATAATTTTTGTTTTAAGGTTTTTAAATGAACCTCTTAATTTACATTTAAAAACAAATACGTATTTTTATTGATGAACATCTTGCTATTACTTAATTTAGTTGTTTATAATAACAACATATGAATATTTTAAAGAGTTTTGTTTTTGCCAAAAAAATTATTTATAAAAATCTAAAACAAATCATATTTTCGCACGTTATTGCATGAAGGTCATTTCTATAAATTTTTATGCTCACTTTATAAGTTTGTAAACATTTTTTAACCAACAAATGGCTAATAGTTTAATTTCATATCAATATCAAATGTTTTGGGCTAAAGTTGTCAATTGTAAACATAAGAAATCACTTAAATTAAAGTAAAAAATGCGTTTTTAACAATTTCTCACAGTCACTTAACTCACTCCCTTTTTTATGCTAAAAAAAAAACCTCTAGTAATTGTGGTTACAAAATTTTTTAACAAAAAATATGTAATCTTTTATAAGCCTGTGATTTTGTTGTAGTTGTTGTTAAAGTTGATATAGTGTTTAAATAAAACATTTGTTAGTTGAAAATTTATTAGTCAAATCATGTTTACAAATAAATTAGACTGAAAAAAATATTGAAATATTCAAATAAGACGAATTTGAAAGGCTCTATTCTACTATAAATATTAGAAAATATTATGTAAACTATTTGTTAAATTATGGCAAAGCTATTGCTATTTATAGCTGCTTAGTGTAGCATAAAAGAAGTTTTGTTATTCAAATTTATGCTGCATGTTCTGTGTCTATAGTGCGTTTATATTACGTGTATATTTTTGTTAAAGATTTTTTTTCACATATTCATGTTAAATTGTTATAGAAATAATTTATTGTTTCTTTTTATATTTCTCAAAATAAATATTACAATATATTTATGGCTTTTTTTTGTTATAAAATAAAGAATTTTAATCATATGGAGTTTAAGGTTTAGTAAACTATTTAAACAGAATTTACTAAAAACTGTATTTGCTTTTAAAAAAAAGTGCAAAAAATTTGTTTTATTTTAAATTTAGCTTTTTTTTTCCTAATAATAAAGGAAATTCCATTTTTTTATTTGTCTTTAGTGCTTAATATTCCAAAATTGTTTAGCTGTAATGTCTAGACGCCAAAATGTTGCATTTACTAGAGTTTAGTTAGAATTTAATTTTATTTTGATGTCAAATAAATGACAAGGAAACTTTTTGAAAGTAAAGAAAAAATATGCGGGAAAAAGGTATGAGTTCATTCATTATTTTCCAGAGAGTTTTTCTATAGTAAGAAAAAAATTTAGCAAAACGCTTTCAAAAAACTACTAAATAAGCTTGAAGTTTAATTTTTATATTTTGAAAAGAATATGCAAAAAAATCTTTAACAGGAATTGTGTTTTATAGTGAAAGTTTTTGTTGGGTTTTATAACAAAAGTTTCCCTCAAAAAACTTTAGTTTTATAGTAAGAGCTTAAAAAATAGCTCTAGCTTTATGGAGAGTCTTTTTTGTATATGAAATCTTGAGCTTTAAGACATGGGCTTAATAACAGAAGTTTTCACTTTTAAAACCGTGAGTTTTATAACGAGAGTAATACATATAAGAAAGTTTGAAGCTTAAAGCGAAAGCTTTCCATATTAGAATTCTATTGCGAAAGATTTCTATATAGGAAAACATGAGCTTCAGCAAGAATTCTAGTTTCGAAAAGCTTGAGCTTTGTAGCAAAAATTTTTTCATATAAAAAACATAAGCTTTATGTAATTTTTTTTTTATAAAGTAAAACTTAAACTTTACAGCAAGAGATTTTCGTGTAAAAAGTTTGGATTGTGAATTTTTTTTTTTTGTTTAGGAATGCCTCAGCTTTTCTACGAGAGTTTTTCATATATATAAACTTATGCTTTTTAATGAGAGTTCAGGACATATTTTGCTTATTAAGAGTTTCCGTAAAGCAAAGCTTAAGCTTAATACTGAGAGTTTTTAATATAAAAAAGCTTGAGCTTTATGGTTATAGTTTTCTGTATAGGAGGGCTCTCTAGTAAGAGTTTTGTCTCTATAGATTTTTATATTGGAAAGTGTAAGCTTAGTTAATTTTTTGGAAACCTTGAGTTTTACGGCAAGAAATTTTCATATAGTAAAGCTTTCATTTTATAGCGAAAGTATTTAAATAGCGAAGTTTATATTTTAGAGAGGGTTTTAAATAAATGTTTAAGAAATGTAGCCAAAGCTTTAGTTTAGATGTAAAGCTACAGCTAAAGTTGTACATAGAGAAAAACATGAGCTTTATATAAATACTTTTACATAAAGTATAGCTTAAGCGTTATGGCTAAAAATTTTCTTACAGAAAGTTCGAGCTTAGAGAAGAAGTTTTTGGGCATTTTACGTGAATTTTCCGTAAATATATACCTGAGCTTTAGATTGAGAATTTTACTTGAAGAAATTTTCAAAATTGATAAAAGAAATTAGTTATTAATACAGAGTAGCTCTCTGTATTGAAGGTGATATTAGAAGATTAGACGAAAATATATGGTTTATAAAGGAGAATTAAATTAAAAAATGTAGCAATTGTAAAATATTTGTACTAAAATAAAAATGTTCCCACTTGTAAATATAAATCGAATATAAACGGAAATATCACACCAGTAGTAATAACATCGATTAGCAAAGTGAAATATTAATAATTAAAATGTTTATCTTATGCCAATTATTTTAATACAAACAACCACGTTATTAAACCAAACACTTTTTAGACGAATTTTTAGAGAAAATGAAAACTTAAAAATTTAAAAAAAAATAAATACCTAAACATTTTATCATAAAATAAATAACATAGAAATGTTTGAGATTAGCTTTTAGTGTCTTCAAAGTACTGGCCAAACAAAAATTTAAGTACTTTTGTAACGTTGGAAGAAAACAATTTTAAATAGTTGGTGTAATATATTTAAAATTTTTAAATTTTTAATAAAATAACTGATTCTCAAAAATTCGATTTTTCATGTAGTGAAAAATATTTACTTAAAAACTAAACTCCTTCCTTGTTGGCCGTTAAATTAGTCATTAATGTATTATTAATAATATTCACACCTCTATCAAAGACTTACACCTAGAAATATTTCTATTTATTAAAAGTTTATTCAAATCACCAAGAATTTTTGCAGCTGTATTTGTATGTGTTTCAATAACCTTTGCACTATTACGGAGATATCATCAAAATGACTTACTGAAATGATAAAGAAGAGAAAAAAATAAAATTAAAAAAAATTATATATAATTAATTTGTTGTAGATACAATATAATTAAATAAATCAAAATATAAACAAAAGACAGTTGGTGGAAAGAAAAAAATATGAACAAATGAGTGCTAAACTGAGCAAACTATTCAATTAAAACAATTTAGCAAATACATACTTGTAATAATAAACAAATACATAAATTTATAATGGTGGATGAATTAAAAAAATAAGAGAAGTAAAAAAAAAAACACAAAACTAAATTTAAACAAATTAAGACAAGTTGCCAAATAGGGGATTATAAAAATTAAAAAAATAAATTATTTAATATAAAATAAATTTTATGAAAATGAAAGAGGCCCATGAAAGAAAAAATAGAAGTAGATGTCACAAAATCAATTTTTAATTTTTATATAATTCATATATAAGTATTTTTATTAATTTATGAATAAAATCAAAATTTATGCATTGATTTGCATGAAATATGTCGAGTTTTATTTTCAATATTTTTTTTTTTTTTTTGACTAAAAAATAAGAAATTAAATTTTTGTTACTTTAAAATTTTTATGATTTTTATGATTCAGATTTTTTTTTATATTTTTTTGAATAATATCAGATAAGTAGTTCTCGAAATATGCTTCAATATATAGTACAATTTTATTAATTATATAAACCAGGATTTATTGCAAGAACTAGAGTCAATCCAAAAATCTTTTTTAGATGCTTAGTATTAATTTATAATATATATTCATATTAACTGGAAATCCCGATCCACAGAATCAGTGTGTCTCTATGTAATTGGAGACGGCACCACATGATCGATTATAGTTCCCTGATTTCTAAACAGATTTCGCTGAATTTCAATACCGATATTATTGTCACCATTAACCTCATATATTTTGAAAGAGTAATATATTTATTGGACCATGAGCTTTAAAAAATCCATTTCAACATACAGTTGAACATACATATATTATCAAAAATTATTTATAATCACAAGAATCAAGAATATTTTTCAATTTAAGGCCTTAAATATGGATACCATAGTAATGACATTTATGAATAATTTATTCAGAAATAATTTAAGTTGAATAATATTTAAAATTAAAGTTTCTTTTTATAATTTTTGTAAAAGAAATATATATATATATATTTTTTTTAAGAAACTATAACTATTTTATCTGTAAATAAATCTTTACTTGCATTAAGATATCTTAACGAAATTTTTGGTGAATATAGATTTTTTGCGTTTAATTTGAGCGCCTTTAGATCCGCACATAACGGGAATGTTGGGTCCCCTTTGTACACTGATCAGAAGTTAAGGATTTATTTCCAAAAAAAAATATATATATTGAAAACAAAAAATTTATTATAAAAATCTCAAATTATTGGCTTTCCATTGGTAATATACTTAAAAAATCTATCTGAAGGTTACGATTAAAGCAATGGTAAAACTATTATAAAAGCAATGACCTGACTGACCCTGCGTTGCTCGGATTTTATTGTATAAAACATGTTATACAAATTAAATATTGAAAAAATGACCACAAAGTCCTTTAATATGTTTTCATTACTTAGGACCATGTCTTTAAATTAAAAATTATAGAAAATTCAAAAACTACTATCAGAATAACAAAAAAAAAAAAAAAAAAACAAA
>MINK01009902.1:13519-24090 GCA_001735545.1 Phormia regina
ATGTTCATAATTATAAAAAAATCAAAAAGTACCATTAAAATAAAAAAAGTACTATAAAGTTCTTTCTTATGGATTATCATTCACTAAGCACCTTAATTTCACGTGATCTTAATTTCACGATTCTACGTTAAATGATTACCCCCTTATCACTTTTTTGGTACTTTTTTCACATATCGATGTATCAAAAATTGTATTCCAATAAATTTCTAAATTGTAGTTGTAACCCATATTAAAATCCTCATATGTTTTATGAAAAAAGTACCAAATGTTTGTTTCTTATTTTTTGATAAGTTATGAATACGAAATAAATTTTATCTGTATGTTCATTGGTTTCAAAGATACGTATGGTGCCAAAAAATTATCAAAATACAGTTTTTATCCGTTTTCTCCCTAAAACGGCTGATTTTCAAAAAAGTACCAGACACCTGTCCAATTATTTTTTAAACTAATAACAATAACTATTGAATTTTTCATTATTATTTAAATTTCTAAAAATCCCGTCTTAGTGGATCTATATGGAGGGTGACCTACTTTCGTTCCAAATTTCGTCTCTCTAGCTTCAGCTGTTTGGGCTGTGGGATAATGAATCAGTCAGTAGTTACTCCTTTAAATATATAGATAACATATATTAAAGAATATTTACATAATCTATGGCACAGTGTTTCCAAATACAAAATTTTTGATAATAAATCTGTATCTCCAAAACTATTAGTCGAATCTATTTGAAATACCTGGAAAGTAGGACCTATTTTTTAAACGAATTTTTTACCAAAAAGTTTGCGTTCACAGAAAAACTTATTACTTTTTTTAAAATAACACGGTGGTTTAAATTTTTATCAAAAGGTAATAATTATTATTTCAAGTAAAAATAAAGAAAAGAATAAATTTGTGTATGATTTTATTTCCTATAGGAATTTTTAATTCATTCAATCATCTACTTGATTGATATAAATAATTCTTTAATTGAAAATATTTTATTATTTTTAATTTTTTTCAGCTTTTAGTTATTGATATAATCATTATGGTGAGAGGTAAAAATTTAAACAAGCTTTTAATTGAATTAATTATTTTCATATATATTTGTTAATTGGTGACTTTTTTCTGTGTTTGTTTCCACTATATGTGGGCTTTCCTTTGATGTATATTTGACAAAAATATCTTAAGGTCAATGCTTAACGGTTTACTGAGCGCCACGAAAATGTAGTGTGATAAATAAAATACATATAAAATTTGTATTATTTTGTTCAAATCTTTAATTTAAAAAAAAAAATTCTTTGAAAAAAAAAAAGAAAAAAATTCATTAATGATATATAAATAAATCATTATTTCTTTATTTTCTTATAAAAAATTTCACATAGAAAACTTATAAAAGCACAAACTAAACCCATTAACCATATAATAAAAACATAATAAAAATATTCCATAGTCAATGATTTATTTTCCTCCTCATCCAGGAATAGCTTAAGACGTCCACTTAAGATACCATGCCATTTGGTATCACTTAATATTTTATAAAATATACCACTGTCTACTAAATGCACGACATAACGATCAATTTGATCAATAACTGGCGAACGATGAGGTAAAGTAAGAAATGCTGGACGACAATATAAAGCTTCATCTAATTTCTTGGCTCTAGGATGTTTTAAATAACTTTGACGAAACAATAAGAAATCAGCATGTTGTTCCAAAAGTACATACATATAAGACATATTAAGTATTTGACGATTGCGAAATAATTCCGCATTTGTATTGGTAATTAAACGCTCTGTAAAAATCGAACTCATATTACGCTCAGCCCAGAGTGGAGCATCAGCAGTATATTCCAAAATCTTTAAGTTAGTACGGGCTATATCATCTATAGTATGCATTTCCTGTTCGTAGACTTTGCTGGTATATAAACTTGAAAGACTGGTGCTGTAATAATTGGTTAGAAAAATTCCCGTAAAAAGAAACAATAAAAGTAAACCATATTTGTTAATATAGAATTTAGCTGTAACTCTATTGGATACCGATAAAAATATAATGATATTAAAGGCATCTTGAAAAGCTTGATTCCAATGGAAATTATCATAGGCTAAATAACCTATAAAATTTACCAATAGAAAATATATTAATCCGGTAAATAAAATCATTAACCAAACAAAACCATCAAAGGGTAAGATTACATATAGTCCCGTAAATATTTCTTTAGGTGTTGGTACAATAAGCATAACTCTGCTTAACAAATAAACTTTACTACGGGCAAAATATTTATCCATGGGCGATAATAAGACCGGTATAAAGGCATAATCCATAGCCATGGCAGTTTCAAAAGCATCCTTGTACGTAACATTATAGGCCCACATATCATGAAATTCATATTCAAAGGTGGCATTGTGATGGCTGAAAAATGTCTCAGCTGCCTTATATAAATAACCAACTCTTAATAGTTCTCCTTTACGATTGGTATAGGAAAAACATATGGGTGGAAAATCCAAAAATGGTAAACGCATAACTTTATGATGAAAATTGCTTAAATGTGATTTATCTTCATATTCTGCCAGTGTATATATTTGTTTTATTTGTATTTCTGGATAGGGATGATATGTGTAGACTTGATATGGATCCAGCCATAGTAACAATGAAATAAACCCCTTTTTCCAACATAAAGTAAAGATTTCCATTAACTCAAATTCATTGAGGGAAGTACGATTTTCCATTTGATATATAAGCAAAATATCTTTAAAATGTATAGTCCATAATAAATGATCCAAAAAGTCTATAGTTAAATTTAATGATCTCTTAGAGATCCAGGCTATTGTAAGACTTTCTTGAGTAAACATTTTATGTAAGGCTGTGACCTTCTGCAATTTCTCTGTTATAAGAAGTTTAGGTACTTTATCCACTTGCACTAAATCTTTAAATTGTTTGGAATGATTTAGGGTTAATTCAAAATTTATAAAAATATTTATTTCTTTATTTTGTCTATAATTGATTTCTTTAACTAGAGTATTAATATTTAGTTGACCATTCACCGCGTTTAGTATAAATTGAATTAGAAAAATTTGAGTTGTCTTCTGGTTCATGGTTGTAGGTTAACTAAGTTATGTTTTTTGGTTGAATTTGTTCCTATTGAAACTATTATATTATTCTATTATCAGTTATAGTATATGCTAACATATAATCTAATATAATCAAATGATTTTTATCAATCGTTTAACTTTGTAAGTTTTATAAATAGTAATTTGTTTAAACTATTTTGTTTATGTTTAAACAACTGTAATTTTCCCATAAAGAAAGTTATGCTAATAAACACATTAACTATAGGGACGAAATTAGTACTTACTGCAATTATTATTTGGGACCTTATAAGTAGTTATGTCTTTTAGTTATCAATAAAGAATATGAGAAAAAATCTGATAAATTATTACTTTTATCTTCATAGTTTCAATTATATTTTTTTAATAACTTAAAAACTTTATTCAGTCTCTTATCTATAAGATTTTTTTTTTAATTATGATCTAAACTTCAACAACAATAAGTTATTGAAAAATACTGAAGGGAAATTTCTATTAGTAGCTTTAATTAATAACACAGAGGAACACAAATTCTGCGGCAAAAGTTTTCTCACTCAATTCGGATATCTTTTATTAATAAGTAAAAAGGCTCAAACCCACTTTTTTCTAATTGATCCTAGTTTTTCCGATAAATCGCGATTTGTTAAATTTAGAAGGTTACAGTATATATTGAAACATATTTCAAAAACTACTTGTCTGATTTAATTCGAAAATATAACAAAAAATTTGTATTAAAATTATTCTCAAGTCCTCCTTACATTACTACTTAATTGGGATAACAGTTAGGAAGATATTAAGCCCCTTTTTCTGAGCAAAATTTAAATTTTATAAAAAAATTGCAAACATTTATTTTTTCCAAAAATCATTAAAATTTTTATTTTATTAAAATCATTGCATAAGTTTTGAATCTATTCCCAGATTAGTGAAAGTACTCACTAAAAAGTTACTAGAAAAATTTCAGAAGAAAAATATTAGTTTAAGATTTACAAACATTTTCTATATAATTTGTATGTTATTGTGCTGATATTTAGAATACCCAAAAGTATTAGTCTAAAACCCAGCATAAATTATATCAACCGGTTTAGAATCAATTTCTAAGGATGTCTGTCCGTCCATTTAAACCTTATAATCAAAATAAACTTTTCAATTTTAAATATAAATTACTAGTTAGAACCGGTCCATTATTCACCCTATACAAATTTTCTTCCGGAAAAGGGGTTTAACGATTATAAATCCTATTAAAATGTTAGTATGAAATTAATATTTAAATACAAAATAAATAATATTCAGTATTACATAAATGACAGACATAACCAAGATCGGTCCATAATTTACTATAGCTCCCATATAAGTTCCTTGTTTCGGGAATCACCCAAAAGATAAAAAATACATTTAAATGTTAGTATCGACGTAATATTTTATATTCGTATGTTTTATTTTACAATTAATATCGTTCCACAATGTGTCCCTAGTCTAATAAAAGATCTCTTCTCGGTTTTTGATGTACACTGTGGTGTAGGGTATCATACGATAGGCCTTAACTGACTATAGTTTTTTTAGTTGCTGTAATATGCCTCTTATTGTATTTTCCGCTTACACTATTCTATATAATTGTACCGACCAATATGGACGTCAAATGAAAACTATGTATATTTGCAATATAAAATAATTCATAGCTTTCATTTGATATCTATTTTATTTTGATAATATTCGTAAATCATTTATTTCATTTTTTTTTATTTGTGAAAATGACTGCCATACGCTGTTAGGTGAAATAAAATAGTCGAAAAAATACAGTTCAATAAATAATATCACCTCGAATTAAATACCCGTTAAAACGGAGAAAAATCTACAAAAGTTAAGAAATAAATTTTATTCTTTCTTCTTGTTATTGATAGAAAACACAAATAAATCGTTAAAATAAAAACAATCGGTAATACGATAAAATAAATTTTATTTATATATTTAATTGTTATTTTTATAATGTTATTATATTCATCGCAATTTTTTTAATATTTACAAAAATCCAATTTCAGCACATCGTCAGATTAAAAATATTATTGCGTTTGAATATTTAAGCACCATAATTTTACATGTTCTTAGTCCAGTTTTTTCATATATATATCCTAGTATTTTAGACCAATTTTATTTGTTTTTTCTTTAGATAATTAAAGAACACAATTATATTTTGAATAAAAAAATATTTGAAGTCAATATCTTTACTGAGTCCAAAAAAAAAAAAAAAAAAAAAAAAAAAAAGACAAAAAAAAAAAATGATTTTGAATTTGAAATTTGCAAAAAGTTGACTTTTTGTGTTTTTTAGCCGAATAAGTATCCATACTCTTTTTTTTTAAATAAAAATTTCTTTAGCAAAATTTTGAACTTTTCTGAAAGGTAACTTTACAAAGAAGTTCTACCAATCACTAAGAGAATATTTAGAATAATGTGCGTTATATTTGTATCTATTGCAGTCGATTAACTAAATATTTTTAGTTTGCTAAATATCGTTATTATTCCCAGTAGAAAATCTCATATTTTATCGTATAATTATAGGTTAGGATTATTCTAATTACTTTGTTTATTTAAAATAACAGTTATGTAAAAAATTATATGAGTATTATATCCTTTATCCTACAAGAAAACTTTATATCGAAGTTTACCTTAAAATCCTTTTTTCAAAATTAATCTTTTCATAGTCGGGAATGTTGAGGCCTACCTGTCGGTCCGTGTAAAGAAATAAGTAGGTCTTTAAATAAAAAAACGCTAAAAAAAAAAACAAAGAAGAGAACGGAAAAAAAAGCTAGAACCACAAAATCAAAAATTTTATATAAAATTTTATTATAAAAATAAAAAAAGTTAAAACTAAAAACAACGTATAAAAGCAAAAAAGAAAAAATTGTCGAAAAAAGTTAAAACGGCAAAATTAAAAAGGAAAAATTAAAAAAATCGCTAAAATGAAAATGCAAAAAGAGCAGAAAATATTTTCAACTGTGAAAAAGTGAAAAAATCGCCTAAATGCTAATAAATATAAAATTAAAAAAAAGACACTAAAACGACAACATAAAAAAATTTATAAGAAAAGCTAAATAAAAAATTACAATTTGAAAAAAAATTCAATTCGGCAAAAAGTGGAAAATGGAAAAAACTTTGAACTGAAAAAAAAATTAAATATAAAAAAAACGTGAAAAATACATTATTATAAAACAAACGTAAATTAAAAAGGAAATAAATCTCCAAAATAAATAAAAACATTAAAAGCAAAAAACTAAAAAAATGTGAAAATAACAAAATAAAAATGTCGAACAACAAAATTAAAAATAAATTAAACAAATAAATCTAAAAGAAAAGCAAAAAATTACGAAAATGAGAAAATAAAAAAATAAAATAAAAAAGTCGAACTCCAAATTTAATTAAAATAAAAGTCTAAGAGAAAAAAAAAAAAAAAAAATAACGAAAATGTCAAAATAAAAATTAGGAGAAAAATTTGGACAAAATAAAAATATCGTCAAAGAGAAAAACTTACAAATAAATCTAAAAAGAAATTAATAATAATAAAAAATAGAAAAAGATGAATTTAAAAAAACGCTAAAATCAAAATGTTCCCTATATTTCCAAATATATAAAAGCCCAACAAAACATTATCGGTTTTTCGTAATGGAAACTACTTTATTGGTAATGAGACGTAATTAATATTTTCATACTCTACATTATATAAATAAGCACTCAGTAGTATAATAGCAAGATAAGTTATATATTTTTTTTATTTATTTTGAGGATTTAAAATTTCCTTTTATAAGGATAATAATATGAAAGTAAAATTACCCAATATAATTATATTTGTATTTAAATTTAATATTTAAATATTATATTAAAAGTATTAAATTAAAGTCCTTATATGAAGGATTTGTTCTACACAGAAAAAATTATTACCGCATTTTTTCAGTTGATACAATTGTTTACATTTTTATCAAAATGTAATAAATATATTCAAGAAAAACTAAATAAAATAAAAATAAATTTTAGTAAGATTTTATTTCTTATACACATTTTTAATTTAATCATCTAATTAATTAATTTATTAATTGGATTTTTTTTTTCGTTTTGCACTTTTATTGTTTCTAGTAATTGATATAATCATTTTGGTGAGAGGTGCAAATTTGAGCAAGTTTTTAATTGAATGAAATATTTTCATATACATTTGTTAATTGGTGATTTTTCTCTGTGTTTATTTATTTCTTTTTAAATATTTCACATAGAAAACTTATAAAAGCACAAATCAAACCCATTAACCATATAATAAAAACATAATGAAAATATTTCAAAGTTAATGATTTATTTTCTTCCTCATCTAGGAAAAATTTAAGGCGACCACTTAAGATACCATGCCACTTGTTGTCACTTAATATTTTATAAAATATACCACTATCAAATGCATATAGGATATAACGATCAAATTGTTCTATATAAGTTGAACGATGGGGAAATGTAAATAAAACTGGTCGGGTAAATAAGGGTTCATTCAGTTTCATGGCTATCGGATGTTTCAGATAAGTTTGACGAAATAATACAAAATCAGCATATTCTTCTGTGGCCGTATACATATAGGACATATTAAGTATTTGACGATTATAGAAAAAAACATCATTGGTATTGGTGATTATGCGTTTCAAAAAAAGCGAACTCATATTACGTTGAGTCCAGAGCGGTGCATCGGCTGAGTATTCGAATATTTTTAAATTATTGCGGGCTATATCATCTATATATAACATATCGGGTTCATAAACTTTACTGGTATACAAACTGGACAAACTGCTGCTATAGTAGTTGGTAAGAAATATGCCAGTGAAAAGAAATAATAAAATTAAATTAAATTTATTAGCATAAGTTTTAGCCGATTTAGTTACTCTCTCGGATACAGATAAAAATATCATGATATTAAAAGCATCCTGAAATGCTTGACCCCAATAAAATTTTTCATAGGCCAGATAACTGATCATGTTTACGAATAAAAAATATAATATTCCCGTAAAGAATACCGTAAACCATACTAGACCATCGAAAGGTATAATCACATACAAACCGGTATATATTTCCTTAGGTGTTGGTACAATCAATACAGTACGCGTCAACATCATTACCCTACTATTGGCAAAAATATCCAATAGTGGCATCATTATGGGTATAAATGAAAAATTCATTGATGTAACTGTTTCAAAGGCACCGGAATAGCTGACATTATGAGCCCATAAATCATGAAATTGATAATCAAAAGAGGCATTATAGTGAGTAAAAAACGTTTCTATAAATTTGTAAGTGTAACCCACTCTCAATAGTTCACCTTTGTAGTTGGTATAGGAAAAACATACTGGAGGAAATTCAAAAAATGGTACATTCATTACTTTTCCTTGAAAATTAAGTAGATGTGTTTTATCTTGGTATTCTTGTAAGGAATGAATTTCCATAACTTTAATCTCCGGATAAGGATTATAAGTATATAAGTGATTATTATGCCATAACAATAATGATGTAAAACCTTTAGACAAACTTAAAGAGAATATTTCAAACAAATCATTTTCATCCAGCATAGAATTTTCCATTTGATAAATCAGTAAAATATCTTTGAAATGTATAGTCCATAATAGACGATCCATATACTCTAAAGTTAATTCCAAAGTTGTCTTAGAGATCCAGGCTATGGTAAAACATTTTCGTGTATAAAGTTTATGTAAAGCGGTGACATTTTCCGTTAGGTCCGTTATAATAAGTTTGGGTATATCTTGGAATTGTAATAAATCCTCGTATTGTTTAGTGGTCCTTATAGTTGGTTCGAAATTGATTAAAATGTTTAATTCAATATGGAAATTTTTATTAATTTCCTTTACAATATTGTGTATATTTTGTTGGGTTTTTACACTTGATATCAGCAGAATTAAAAGAAAAATTTGAGCTGTTAGTTGTGCCATTTTTAAAGGATAACTGAATCAAATTTAATGTACAGAGTCTGTTGCTCAGAAATATTTTATAAAAGATTTTTTTTTGGTCAGGAGAATTTATTATTATCTTAGTCAATATTTTATTTTACAGCTGGTAATTACCAAATGTTTAATTTTTTTTTTTTTTTTTGGTAGTTATTAATATAATACAGTGGTTGCAAAATGCTTTTTTTGGAAAATAATTTTGTATCTTTTAAATCTTTAAAGATATCTCAATATACTTCCACATGGTTAGAACAGAGTTCTTTTCGATTTAATTTTGAGAAGAACAAGTTCCTAGCGGGTCAGGGTCGTAGTAAATGGCCCACCAAATTTGGCCCTATTTTTATGTTATTTTTCCAAAAAGATGGCCGCATTGATTTAGTGATAAAATTTGGACAATTTTTTTAAATTTTCTGATTTTAAGACAAGTTTATATATATATTATATGGAAATTGCAGTAATATATTTACTATTCGTTTAAATTTTATTAAAGTTTAAATAGTATTTTTACAAAAAAAAAATACTAAGGAAAAAAAACTTAAAATTCAGCTCCTCTATTTTTTATAAATTATGAGTATCAATATTCCAAACATTACGTAGATATCATATAGTTGTATTAAAAGTTTATATTTTTGCTTAAACCTTCAAATTAATCTGTTTTCATATTCAGCTGCTTCAAATGTTCAAAAATTACAGAATTATAAAAAAAATAAACGTTTTGGAACCACTGTCTGTAAGCCTTAACTTAGGATAGTATTTGAAGCAATCATAGTTATTAGTTATTATTTTTTCTATTAATAAATTTTTATTTATATTACTTTATAAGTAGGATGTTTCGCTACCCCTTCGTATTGAAATGAATAAGTTTAGTAAATTAAAACAATCTAATAAAAAACTGACAGTGAAAACCTTTAGCGATTCAAATTAATCAAATACTACAACTGTAACTTTTTAAGTACAAAAATCTCTCTCAATAGTTCTTTAAAGGGAACAAGATCAAATAAATTTTTTAATAACTCCCTACCTTTTTGGGAACTTCTTCACATTTATTATTTTTTCAGATAGAAGATTGTTTCGATCCGTTTTCTTTTCCAGTTGGGAACGATTTTAGTTTTTTTTTCTGATTTTTTTGTTTAAACGATTTTTTCATTTTGTCCTTTTAGCGATTTTTTATGTTTTTAGTTTTTTTTTTTTTTTTTTTGTTTTATCGAATGTTATTTTTTTATATATTTGGAAATATTGCTTTATCTTATATTTTCTTAAATTTATTACGGTGGAATAACGGAGTTATTATCTTTTTTAGAATGCTCTGGATATTGCTTTGAATTGAGAAAGTTGTCTGAGAGACAAGAAAGATAAATAAAGAAAAATAAAGTTTAAAAACTGGGACCCTCTTCTGTTTGATAGTATTTAAAATTATTAATACTTTTTTGATTGTATATAACTTTTAAATATCCGATGGATTCACATTACATATATATGAAAAATAGATAGATAGATAGATAGATAGATAGATAGATAGATAGATAGATAGATA
>MINK01009903.1:360-43304 GCA_001735545.1 Phormia regina
CAAAAATGCAATGGAGTAAGTTTTAGATGATGTTCGAAATAAACTTTTCCTTACAATAGTGATCCGGAGAAGTAAAAAATTTGCATTCTATTGCTTCTAGGCAGCTCATGTCGAACAAAATTCATGCATTATAAATGCGCTTTAGGACGCGTTTATAATGCATGATTTTTGTTCGAGATGAGAAGCAATAGAATGTGACCTTTTTAATTCTCCGGAGCACTATCATAAGAAAGAGTGCTTTTTGTGCAGAGTCCATAACTTACTGTATTGAATTTTTGATACTTTTTTTTAATTAAAAAACTTATATATCGCTTATGTGAGCAATGCTATTGCTTCCAAGTAAGCACCATTTTTGCTGGGTACTTTTTTGAATGTAAGTAAATATGTATAAATTTGTAAATATATAAAATATATGTAATTAAATGATACTTTTTTAAGCTAACAAACTCTGCATAAGCTAACTCTACATAATTTTTTTGATATTCTTATTCTAATTTAAGTATAAAATTTAATAGCAAATTTAACTCTCGTATATGCCACTGTAGTATTTCTGTCTCATTCTATAAAGAAAACTAGAATTTAAATCTCTTTTACATGGAAAATGTATGGCGCAGTTTTCTACTTTCCCAAATTGTAATAAGAATAATTATTTAAATTATATATATAAAGATATATAGATATATATATTTTGCTTACATTACTTTCTGAAAAAAACCAGATGAGTTGCAACCACAAATATTACAAGAGATAAATTTCCATAAAGTATATAAATAAATAGATTTAAAATTAACTTTTGGCCAACAAAACAGGGAAAAAAATATATGTATTTAATAATATAACAAAAGTAAAATCATTAATCGTTTCAATAACAAATAATTTGTTTTGTTATTTTATTATTAAAAAAAAATCACAACAGATAATTGTGTATGAAAATATTTATGGAAAATATTTGAAAATGGGGAAAAAAATTACATCTGCTGTCTTACGACTTGTCCAGTTGTAAGGCAGCTACACTTTTTTTTCTTTTTATTGTTGAAACAATATTGACAGAGTCTGTTTTAATTGCTAAAGATACGAGTAGGTTTTTTTTTCTTTGCCTCAATTGTATATTTATTTATTTATTTCTTTTTCTTGGCATTTTGTTTAATTTATTGTTAAAGTTTTTTTTTCTTTTGTGTTTTAATGCATATAAAATAAATTTTTATACATATTTTACATTTAACTTCATGGCATACGTGTATGTTTGGCAAGAATGTGATTTGTACTTGTTTAATGTTTCCAGGAAAAATGACCTAGACCCAGTTTGAATTACTCCATAAGAGTAATAAAATTCAAAGATGTTTGTATAACCTTCTTGACCTTCATAATTGAACTTTGGTTTTTTTTGTAGATGAAATAATTAATGTATTTTTTATGAAAATATAAGGAAATGTTTGATAATAAGTTTAGATAACCATATGAAACATAAGACATAAAAATGTCCTTTGAGAAAAATTAAAGAATTTGTTAAGTTAAAGCTTCAAAAATTTGAAAACAATTGGGAAAAGCTTCTAGAATTTACCTTAAATTTCTTAAATTATAGAAACAACATTAAATTTAATTTGAATATTTAACAGACTTTAAGGGTCACATTTTGTAAAACGAAACGTTTAAATTTTGTATAAAGATTAATGGGACATTTTATTTGTTTCTATACAAATTTTTTCAAACGTTTGTCATTTGGTTTTACAAAATGAAGCCCTAAATTTTGAATTATATTCACAGTTTTACAATCAATCAATATTTTTAAATATTTATAATAAATAATAATTAAAAAATTTCTCTACTGACTCATTGGCTTTAAAATGATTTTTGCGTAATACATGTTGGTATATTTTCCCTTAAAAACTGTTTAGTTACAATTTAAATTTGATTTTATTTTGTTTCAATTTATCATATTTTTCCACCAAAAATATTATGAACTTTGGTTTTAAAATTTTTTAGTTTGACAGTTAAATAAACTAAAAACTGTCAAAATATTTATAAATATCAATTTCATTTCAAAATTTTATATTGTCAAAATATTCAAAATATTTATATTGTCAAAAATATCCAAATAGATTTTTTTTTACGTCATACAAAATGTTAATTTGCCTGACGTTTTGTATAATGTATGTTATAATGCGTTTTGGGGGGAAAATATTCATTTACCTGTCTTAAGGTATTTAGACTAAAATTTTTCTTGCTAATATTAAATGGAAAACAAGTTTCTTCTTTATATGTGTGTTGAAGATTGAAAGACGGACTATTGGACTTTTTAATTTTTACGTCAAAATAGACTCAAACAAATGCTAATGGTTTGCATTTGATAAGGAGTTGTTTACTTTTAAATATTTTTATTTAAATATTAGATCATTTATATATTTTTTATTAATTACAGATTTCTCGGAGTTCTGAGAAATTTTTTCCAGTTATGGATAAACTTAAATATTCCTGAGTTATCTTAAGAAATGTTTATTACTTTATACTCCTAATATTTTATATAAAATAAAAAAAATCATTTGATGTGTATCTGTATAAAAATTATGTTCCTTATTTAAAATGTCAGTTTTGAAAATGTGTGAATTGAAAGTCAAAGAAATTTATTTACAAATGATTAAACTTTCGCAGTTTAATGTATATTTAAATTTAAAAAAAATCGAAATCCTGATTTTCCTTCACGAAGGCTGTCTGTCTGTCCGCCTATGTACACTTTGTAAATAATAAAGATGTTCTAATAAGTAATTCATTTTAATGTAATTTAATATTTTATTTGAATATTTCTCCTATGTACTTCTAGAGACAGTTTCTTTTTATCTAGTTATATCCCTAAATTAAATATTACAAATTGTATAAAATCCTTAAAGTAAATCTTTAGTTAAAAATATTAAAAAAAACATAATAACTTTTATGGTAAACGAAATGTACACAATTTCTTATCTAAAATGGTTACGAACTTTAAATAGTTGGAGTTGGATGTGAAAAGTTTACTTTAGTCGAGCTTCACTCAATTTTTCTAGTTAGAATTCTGAATTCTCTCGCCAGTCAAAATTGCAGCAATAATTTTTGAAACAAATTTAAAAATAAATTTAAAAAAATAAATAACTACAAATTATAATTAAAATTCGAATATGTTTTTAATTTTTCATTTTAGTAACAATATGTAATATTTGTATTACATATTTAACATTAAATTTGTAAATAGTATAAAAATTATAAATGTATTCCTTTCAAATTTCTAAATTAATATTAGTTTGAAAAAACTTTTTTTATTACCCATGATCAGTTTAACATAGAAATCCCGCTCGCAGGACCAAAATGTGCCAAAAAAGATTATGTTCAAAATAAAAACGTTGTTTTTTCTAGAACTATAATCAATCTATTCATTACACATATTTCTTAAAAAATGTTGTGAAAATATTATTTTCACTAAATATTTAATAGGTCGTAAAGTATGAATTTATGTTTTAAAAAAAATTTTTGAAAACGTTTAAATATACTGTGAGCAGCTTTAAAAAGTATGAAGAAGTATCATCGAAATATAAAATTTTACTCCATTAACGATTTTTATTTTATTTAAAATTTTTTAAATAACAAAAACATAATACTTCTAATAGATTTAATTAATAAATATTATTATAATAACAAACATTTATAAATAATTTCTAAAATGTTTATTAATTATAAAAAAAAAAAACTTCAAAAATATAAAAATATTTTTATCAAAATATTTAAAAATTTTATTGCCCCAATTCATCTCTTTTTTTATGTTTTTTTTTTTTAATAATTTTCAAGTGTATAAAATTCCTTTTCATTTGTTTGATTTTTTTATGTATCCATCCAACGTTTGCTTAAAAGCATTTTGCTATAAAATTTTTGTCGTATTAAAAAATCGTTTAATAACTTTTCAATTCCAATTTCAATTTATTCATGACATCTGCATGTGTATTAATTTCGTTAATAAAAATATATATACAAATAAAAGTATTTGCTTTAATTAAAAATATATTTTAATAAATACAAAAATTTTGCCATAAAAATAAAATGCAATTTTAAAGTTTTTCCCATTTAATTGAAATTCAATTATTTAAGTGAAAAACTGGAAAAAGTAAAAATGGGAGAAAAAAATATGTAGATATGTATAAACGTAGATTTGTAAGTATTTGTTTAATATTTATATCAATGAGTTTGAGAGTGTGTAGAGGTATGAGTTAATGTATATATAAATTTAAGTACAATTTGTAGGTATGTATAGGTAATATGACCATTTTTTTTATATTTCATTTGTTTTTTATTTTTTGCGAAAATATAAAGTTCGTTTCCGATCGTTTAACGGTATTGTTATATACATACACAGGTTTTATAATCAAATTAACCACTTAAACACAATAAAAAAAGAAATTTAGTTTAACAAAATTTTTTTAATTAAATTTGTGTTGGGTTTACCTTTTTATTTTAATTTAAAATGATTGAGCTTTTTTTAATAATTAATTTTATATTTTGAATATGGTTTATTTGTATTTATTATTTCTTAATTATAATCTTAAACATTTAATTAATATTTAATATTGAGTATTTTTTTGTTTTAGCTTTTTTATTTTTATTTTGATTTTTTTTGGCACAATATTTATCTTCAGGTGTTAATAATTTTTTTTAATATTAATTTTTTATAATTTTTGGCTTTAAATGCTTTTTTGTTAAAATTTTTCTTTTCAAATTTATTTTCGGGCTGTTTGAATTAAAAATTCTCAACTTTTTGAATTTTTTATAAGTTCTTTTCTTTTTTCTTTTTTTTTTTTTTTTGGTTGATTGGTCACTGTTAAACACAAACACTGCGCTTTCGTTAAAATTATATAGTTATCCGCTCGGAGGCTAAAAGCCTACTGGATTCAAGTATACACCAGCTACACGAATGCTCTTTTAGAAAAAAACTTTCTAACGGATGGCAATGACGTGGCTTTTTAAGATTATTTCACTGTATGTTGGAGAATTCGAATTCCATGCTCTCTTGTTCTCAAATTGGAGACTTTCAATATTGTAACCAAAAATTTTTTAAATATTTAAAAAGGAAACACAATGTTTACAACTACAATAAGAAAAAGAGTAATAAAATTTTAAATAAATTTCAACAAAAAATTATGGAAAAAAATTAAATTAAAATTATTTAGTGAATTTCTTTTTATTTTATCTATAATTTATCTATAATTTCCTGGAATTTGCTGTTAGTTTTTTGTTTGTATTATCTCTCTCAATCGTTCCCTTGGAGACTTATAAAAGAGTATTTTTTTGCATTGAAATGTTTTTATTTGTTTTGCTGGAGAAATGCTAACAAGTGGAGCAACAGTTGAAATGAATGAATTTTGTTGCGATTGCTTTCAACTTGATTGTTGATTAAAAGCAGCAAAAAGGGGGTGTACTTGTACTTGGCCTGCATAGTGGGCCATTATGAACATCAACACCACCATAAACAGTACAAACATTCGCCTGCCTGCCTGTCCTCCTGCTAACCTAACTCAATGTTGTGTTTTTTTAGACATTTTGTCTAACAAACTGTTGTTCTGACAGTCTGTTAGTTTGTTTGGTTTTTACTGTGGAACTCGCTCTCTTTTAAATCTGTGGGTGTGTGTGTCTATGACATCCTCTCTGTTATTACTTTTGTTTAAATTCAATGTTTTTCTTTTCATTTGCTATTATTGCTGCTGCTTCGTGGTACTTTTATTTTTTTTTTTACTCATTTGTTTTATATTCTTGTAAATACACATTTATATAAATACATACATATATACTTTTATACACATACACACATATATTTTTTTTACATAGTTAGTGGTTTCATTTCATTTATGTGCTTCTAGGTCGCGTGGCTTTTTATGCTGGTTCTTTCGAGAGCATTGATGTTTGTACTCTATGAAATGTTGAGAAAGGATCCACTGACTGTTGCTTCCATATCATTTACTATATAATTTTGTTTTGTTTTGCCGCGTTTTTTGTTATATTTTATTAACCCTTTATGTGGTAATGGAGTCCAAGTAAAAGAAGAATGCCAAGTTAAAGAATTCGAAAGAAAAACAAAAATAATTAAATATTTTCCATATTTCCAAAACAGTATCATTTTAGTTGATTATTTGTGAGTGAAATTATATGACAAAAATTATTTCTTATATTTCATCCAAAGGATTTATGTGCAAATTTCGTATAATTATTTTTGTCTTTTGTACTTGGAAATTCTACTATCCTAGTAAAACCTTTCTAATAACGTAGAAGGAAAGTCTTAAATTTATAGACTTTAGTGGTCACTGGTGTCCTTTGTAAAATCAAATAATATGTACACATGTTTATCTTCCGAAGAAGCACTGTTTGAAAAATACTCTAAGATGAAGAATTCGAGATATAAATTTAAGATGAATAGCTGTGTATATTAAGGAAAAATGTAATTCAAAAGGATTCTTATACTTATATAATCATCTCTCATCTTGATGATCAATAACATAAACATATATACATATCACTTGTTTATTTATTTATTTTAAAGCTCTCTTTTAGGGTTAATTTAAAAGAAAAATATAAGCTTGTATGTGTTTATATACTCCACAAATCTACATATATGTATTTCTTCTAAAGGATGCCTTGTTAAATTTCCATAAAAATTAAATTTAGACAAAAAACCTCTACTAAAGAGTCTTCTTGAGAAAAAAAATCAAATTTATGAACAAATAAATTACACTTGGTTAACGAATATTTTATTTTATTTAACATTTTTTTCTTTTTGCGAAAAAACGACTTTTTTATAAAATTAAAAAAAAAAAAACTTAATAAGATGACAGCCTGGATAAAAATTGAGTGTATATGACATACAACTCCTGCTGTTTTATTAGCATCATTATAATGTTTTAAATACGTTTTTCTTTCTTTCTGTTCACTCTCTGGCTACTTTGGTTGGGTTTTAGAAGGGAGAGAATGAAATTTATTAAATATTTTGGTTGTTTTTTTTTTTTGTCCTTACTCAACATGTAATCTTGTTAGTATCTATAAGATACGATTAAATGTTGAACGGATAATTTTTGTGTAATAACGATTTGAGTGAGTGTTGTTGGCAAGTGAATTTTTTAGAACAAAAAATCCTTTAATACTAATGAGCGGTCTCTACTTTTCAACAAACATTGTTGGAAGAAGAAAAAATAAAAGTAAATGAGACTCGTTTAATTACATTAAAAGCACAAGTTTAATTAAGTTTTTTTTCAACCTACAATGAGAAAGAGCATATAAAATATTCCGGCAACTAAATTTAAAAGTAAATACTCAATTTAAGCGTATGTTTTTACTTTTTATTGAGGGTTAATGAATGAATGGAAACAAAAAGTTTTTGGGGGAAAAAATAAAGTTTTTAATTGCATTATAACAATGTGTTTTTCATTTGCCTTTAAGATTTTATTTTCTTTGAAGAAAATTAAAAATTAAAAGCAAAATTTTAAATATCATTGCATGTTTATAAAACCAACTAAACTTAATAAGACTAAGGTAACTATTAAGTTATTTCCTGCTTTTACACCCATGGACGTAGATTTTTTTTCATAATACTGGCCATAAATAGCGAAAGTCATAATGTTGGTTTGCTCTTTGTTTAATTTTAATTCCACTTCATAACTTTGGCTAAAAGTAAAAAGAGTAAGAAGAAGAAAAAATAATAATAAGTTAAGGAAAATAAAAATTAATTAAAGCTACCATAATAACAGTTGTTATATTATAATATCTGTTTACTTACTATCGTTTTCTTTTTGAAAACATCACCGTATCATGTTGCAGGGGATACAATTGATCATCCAAAATGGAAGGCATTATCAACAGTTTATTTGCTTCAGGAAATTCTCCCTTAATGTTAATTTTTTTAAATAAAACATTTTCCGCCAACAATGCCTCACCACAACTGCTGATATTCGCGTTTTTACATGCATATAAACCACATACTTTAATATCACTCCATTCTTCTTTTTCATATGTACGACGTCCATCAAATACACCCACACGATACCTATAGTTCATCCCTAGGGTATCATTTATAATTTTTGCTTTTATTTCATAAGCACAGCAAACATCTTCATCACATAATTTTGTTTTAATGTCTTTCTCTTGCGCCGTAATATCGATTAATAATGAACTGTAATTTTGAATTTGTGGATCTTTTAAGAGACGTAGATTCGTAACATCTCGAGGTTTTTTATTCAATACATTTGTAGATTCTGGTATATATTTAGAGCCTTTTTTGGGCACTCTAGCTTTGTAGAGTTTACGCTCACCCTCATCACTAACCATTACAGAGACTAAAGCACCTTGCTCGCCAGCATAAATACCGCTACCAGTCATACCCCAAGCGGGAAAACTAGCACCAGCTGCCAGTAAATTAACATTATTTCCCCATGCCCAACCATTTTGTAGCTGGACGGCTGAAAAGCGAAAATAATATTAATCAAAAATATTTTAAACAAATAAAAAAACTAATATTCATAATAATCTAGTCCAGTGTTGACAATTTAGCACTTTTCGTCTAAATAAACACTGATCTAGTCTAAATAAAAATAAAAAAACTAGATTATAGTTTACGCTATAGACTAGTATATAGTGTAAACTATAGTATAGTCTATAGTGTAAATTATAGTCTAGTCTATATTATAAACTGTCGATTGATCGATCTGTATACAACTGAAATTTCAATTTTTTATTTTCTTAAGATCCTTTGTCCATTTGAATTTTTAGTTTTTTTTTTTACGAATATGTTATGCATTTAAATTGTATTTAATGCTAGGGTCATCATAATTATTATTAAGAGAGCTAAAAAAAATAGGTTACCTGAGACCTCAATTTCTAGTGACTCTCTTTTATAAATTAATAAAAGATATGTATGTGATCCAAGTATAGTATTTCTTTATGACAACAGCTATTGGTGGAGAGCACTCACATATTATGTTGTTAGAAAAATTCTCTTTTTTGTTGTTGTTTTTTATAAAGTATGAATTTTAAACATAATTACTCTTAAATAAGTTTTATTTAAGTGGCGTGCATTAGGGTTTTAAGGTGATTTAAAAAATAAATATTATTTATGGAATAAACCAATTTTTCTTTATGTAATAAAATCGAAAGATTATTTTTTATGAAATTAAAACATTTAATTTATAAATGTAGGTCAAAATATCAAATTATATAAAAATATAAAATATAAATTTAAAAACAGCATAAAAGAAAAATATTGGGAAAATAAGAATTTTAGAATGTCATTCCATATATAAAGTTATGACAAAAAAGGTTTTTGATTTTGGGTAAAATAAAAGTAAATGTTTTTAAATTTAATATTACTTACCTGTTAAAAATGGCAATTCCGAATAGAAAAGACTGGTAAATATAAAATCAGTGACATTAAAACGATCTACCAACTCTTGTGCTGGTGTATAAAACAATATATCAAAACATATAAAATGACCAAAACGAACTCCAAAGTCTGTTTCAAATATAGCAAATTCGGGTTCAATAGTTGTATTTTTATTTTCTGTATATATGTGCACTTTGCGATAGCGTGACACCACTTTACCCTCACGATCAAATACTACATTGGTGTTGTAAATATTTAAATTATCGCTGGAACAGGGACGGGGATCATTACTAGCTGGACAATTTTCTTTTTCAGTTAAATTTACAACCACGTATTTACGTACACGACGAGCAGCACAAGATAGTTGTACCAAAAAATCAGCATATAAATTGAGGGCATTAGAAAGACAAGGTATAACTCCTAGTTTTTCACTGGGAACATAAGTTAAATGGAATTGATTGTTGAGGGTACCCTCGGGAAAAACTATAATATCAGTATCGGCAGCTTCTGTAGATTCCAATATGTTTATATAGGCTTTTAAATGATCAGCTAATAATTCAGAAGAATTCATGCCACCCACTTGGGGTCTAAATTCCACCACTCCAGCTGTATAATATGAATCATCAGCGTTTGCCTTTAGTTGGACGAAAAAAGTTATTAGGAAATTTGATTAATAATAATACAATAAAACAAAAACAAAAGATAACTTACTGTATTATGGCTAAGAACCAAAATTAAGAAACTTAAAAAGTAAAATAAAATCATTTTATTGAAAATCCTAACTTCGCTGGTACAAGTTGTTGAAACAAACAACTTTTTAATACTGAGTACAAATCTCAAGATAGTTGCGCTTTATGAACTGTAATACGAGTATTAAATACTTATAGATTAATCAATCGTATGTTTTATATTCTTACTCTTTATGACTCTCTTATTTTCTCTTTTAAATACTTAAAGACCAGGGATGGAACATAGAAGCTTTATATAAATCAATATATTTTTGTTTAGTTCGTTTGATATTAAATGGCTTTCAAAGGTCCGTCTTAATTTAAATAAATTTAAATTTTTTTTATATTTTGTATAAAATTGCAAAACAAATAAATAATAAAAATAAATAAAAAATTTATTTTTATTTAGTTTATTTAAAAAAAAAATAATAATAATAATAATAACCAGTTATCAAATTTCCAGCTAAAGATTACAATTAGTAGGTATGTATGTACTTCACAAGATAATCAGCCATTTATGAGTAATAAAACAAATTTTAGTAAATTTCAAGTTGTTTGTTCATTATTGCTGTTAATTTGGAACTATTTTTTTTTTTTTTGTTATCTACTTTAGGGAGCATGATTTTTTGATTTTTCATATTTCCTATGAAAAATGTAATCTATAAATTATTTATAATATCAAATTTATTAGAAAAATCCCCATTAAAACAAACAAAGAACAATTTATAGTAACAGCGGCATCACCACCATCACCACCATCACCACCATCACCACCACTACCACCACCCTCACCAATGTCCTCTTCTGGTTTAAGGTCCACAATAGAGTCATAATAATTTCCATATATAGCAAAGGCCATAGGATTGGAGGTGGTGGTGTTAAGTTCAAAACGCACTTGAACAGATTCCCTATGAAAAGTTATTACAATTAGTTTGTATATAAACTCATATAAACAAAATATAAAATAAAACTCACTTTTTGTTTGTCTCTTGCCAACGGAAATGGTTGACCGGTATAGGCAACAAAGTATCAGCAACTAAACTATTGGGCATTATTAGGTATTGATCAGCCTTAGGGAACCTAGCGGTAATGGTAATATTTTCAAATACCACATCAATATCGGTGGCCATTAATTTGCCACAATCCATTATATCTCCTCCTATACAACTAAACAAAGCACAATTCTTCAATTCATTAGTTTCAGCTGCTACTTCATTACGCAAACCATCATATACACCGACACGATATTGATAATATTTCAAATCATCTTTAAGCTCTAAAGGTTTCCATTTTAAATCAAACTGACAACAGAAAGAGGATTTAGAAAAACACATTTCATGTTTTAAACTATTACTAGATGTTAGATTAAGAGGTAGAGTTTCATAGGTTTGTAAATAATCACGTTTGAGTGTAATGTTGGGTAGGGAAAGTCTAGTCTTGTTGGTGTTAGGTGTAGGCAATGATCTCTTGGTTAAATAACGATATTTGGGTACTTGAGCTACGTAAAGCTTACGTTCTCCCTTACCCTGATTCATTTTAGCATAGACAATTCCGTCACGACCATGATAAACACCAGTACCAGTAGAGCCTACAAGAGGATTCGATGAACCGGCGGCTAATAAGTTTACATTGTTGGCAAAAGACCAAGACTGATGAACTTGAACGGCTAAAAGGGGGGGCGAGGGAAAAAATAAATATTAGTTATGAATTACAAAAAAGATCGAAGTAATAATCATATTAAATATTAATTTTGCGTAAAATTATGTGTTCTTATAAAATCTGAGTAATATTTATGTAAAAATCTATTTTTTGTATAGAAATTTGATACGAAATCGTATTCTTATGTAAAATATATGGAATTACATATTGTGCATGTAAAATTAGTGATTTTCGTAAAGGAATAACGTAGTTTTTATAATAAAATGGAACATTATTTTAATTTCAAAATGACGTATTTTTTGGGTAAAAATTGCGTAAATTTGATGTAAAACTTACATAATTTTAATATAATAAATGTAAAAATAGGTTTTTATATGTACAAATTACATACTTTGTATGTAAAAATTGTATACATGTATTTTGTGTAAAAAAAGGCTTATAAGTATTTTATGAAAAACATGACTTGACATGATTTTATTTAAAACTCTCTGTTGCTTGTGGAAAAATAATGTTATTTTAAAATTCAGTATTTTTAATGTAAAAGTTTCGAATGTAAAAATAACGAATTATTGAAAAATTATGTTTATTTTATGTAAAATGACTTAATTTTTTTAAATAAATTTCATTTTACTCGACTTTTTCATTGTTCGAATAATCAAATAACTCGAAATGCGTTCGTTCGTTTTTAAAATTTTACTCGTTTTATTCAATATTTTTTTAAAAAAGAAAAAAATATCTCTTGAAATGAAAAATAGTCTTTTCAATATAATATGTAATTAAAATTTGCGTAAATATTTATTTCTTTATATTTAATATTTTCATTGAAATAGTTAATTAAAACGTCTAACAATTATGGTTTATCTAAAATTAAATATTAAAGGGTGGACGAAATTATATTTAAAATGTTTGTGCAATTTTTTTAAGTATCGGTGATCTACTAACATATTCATTATGAAAACTACAGAATAAAAGACACTAGCTTATTAAATAATTAAAAAAAAATATGTTCAATTTTGTCTTAAAGACTTGAAATATTTTAAATCAAGAATAATAAATTCTGTACAATTGTACTTTTTCAGTACATTTAGCGCATGAAATGTACAACAGTACATTAAGTACAATTATAAAATTTTTCCTTTTAATAAAATTTTTGATTGATTTGAAATAAAAGTTGTTTATATAATTTTTGGATTCCTTTAGAAATTATGTTAAATTATTTATTCATTCTGGAATGGAAATATGTTTAAATAGCACAACTCCAAAATTTGTTTGACAAAACTAAGACTCTTTATTTTCCATTACTTAAGACTGAAAGGTTTAATTTTCTTTTTTAATCGAAGCTCGTCATTTATTACGTTATAGTCAAACATAGATTTTACAATTTTCCGTATCTAACTAGAACAACATTTATTAGTTCCATATATAGTGTATCACTTGATTTTGAATTTTTACCAAAAAAATTTTGCTGCTAATTTTGAGAAGTCAATCAAAGGCACTCTGATCAAGATTATTGGACAGAATAAGTTCTTAACACTTTATTACAATTACGGCACAAAAATTACAATTTTATATTCAGTTTAGTACAATTCTGAAAACATAATTTATCATCCCTGTTCTAAATAAAAAAACTGAAGAAATCTTGATCAGTATTCTGTCCACCAGGTTTTAGAATGTTTTATAATTCATTAATCAATTATGTTCAACATTTAGAAGGCGTTCAAATGATTATTTATAATTAGTTTATTAGTTTTTAAGATTATTAATTCTTATTTGTACAATAGTGATCTCGTGATTATGTTTTAGTTCTATTTTTGTGCAAAAATTTTTCACATTTCTTAATTTCCTAAAAATATCGGTTAAAAAATAAATAAATTCTATAACTTTGTATAATAAATTAGTCAAACATACAATCTACTTTTCTCCATTTAATGGACAACCTTTCATTCTATCTTCAAAATGTACGAATAATAATCATAATTGGCTCCATTTTCTGAGTTATTGAATTTTGAACCAATATATGTTCAAAATCAAGGAAGTAAATATTTAAAATATTTTTAACTTCGTATTATTCGATTAATCGTCATAATTTCTTCGAATAAAAATTGTAATTTTATATTCGAACTATTATTTAATTTTAATTTGTCGATTAATCGAACAAACAATATGATGTATATAGTAGAGTAATCGGTGTTTCAGATTAATTGGTTTATTTGACAAATAATTATGCGGAGTTTTAACTTTATCGGTTAATAGCCGATTAATACCAAATTATTCGATTAACCGAAATCTTTTACTAATACGTATTAGACATATAAATAAGATTACCCTGTGGAAAATGTGTGCCAATTGAATTAATGAACCGGTTCCTCAATACCAGTTGAGTACCAATTGACACCTAACGCGTCACCAAGGTTCCAATTGAGAACCAGTCGACATAAACAGACTCACCAGCAGTCATTTTATAACATGCTTGTTAAGTGTACAATTAGCTACTCGCGAGAAATCATTGGCTGAGTGGTTAACGTTGTAGACTACAAAACTAAGGTTTATTTGTTATTCGAAAATGGACAGTTTTCAATTAATCGACCAAAATTAACCGGATAATCGAATGGCGATTAATCGCCTGGATTCCCTAGTATATAGTGTTGCGTTTTTTATGCAAAAATTACATATTTTATTTAAATATTCCATATTTTTTATGTAAAATTTTCCTGCTTTTCAGGTAAAACTTTCACATTTTTTATGTAAAAATATTTCATTTTTCTATATAAAAGTAAAGTAGTTTTTAAGAACTACGTAAATTTTAAGTAAAAATTGTTTTTCTATATAAAAAAAGTCATATAAAAATTTAATTGAAAGTTTTCGTATTTCATGTTTTGTGTAAAAATCGTAAAAGTTAAAAGTTATTACATTTCAATTATTTGCGAAAAATATAACTTTGTGACTTGAGGAATGCATTTTAAATTTATAAAAGTTATTTAAAAATATAAAAATAATTTTTGTAAATTTGAAGTTTTGGGTAAAATTAATAAATATTTGCTAAATTTGAGATTTTTTTTTCTTTTGAAATATGAGATTTATGTAAAATATAATATTTTGTAAAATAAAATTTCATTTACAATTTTATATATTGTATAACATTTTTGATTTTGTGTAGAATTTTTAATGCCGAACCTTTTCCTTACATCTTAAGTCATCCTTAACAAGTTGTGGATAATCATGTATTACCATGGTCTGTACAATCCTATCATCATGTCTTGAGATATATAAAATGTTGTATAAAAATAGGAAATTTTGTTTAAAATTGGAATTTTGGTTTAAAATGAGATATTTTAGGTGCAATTTTTATGCAAAATTTAATTTGTTTAAAAAGAAATTTTTATGTAAAATTTTTCAAATTTTATATAAACGCACTAAAAGTTGTAAATCCCAGTTATCTTAGGTTATCTTACAATAAAATGATTTATAATATTTGTTTAAATACAATATAAAATAGCAAACACTCTAAGAATAACAAACAAAATTAATCGCTCATAGTAAAATTGCATAAAAAAAATCACTCACACGTTTCTTTTCTTTTTGCCGATATGTTATCGCTCTTCAGAATTCTAATTCACGCAAACAAAACAAGTCATAAACTCAAAATTTGTTTTTTAAAAGTCTATTTTTATAATCGTTTCAATAAACAAGTTTAAACTATTAAGATTTATGAATCGCTAATTTTTCCGCCTAGATACTAAAAAAAAAACAACAAACAAATACTTACCAGTTAAAAATGGTAATTGAGAGAACCACATAGAAGGGAAAATGAAATCTTTAATGCCTTCATAAATTACCAAAGTCTGAGCGGGAGCATAGAAGAGTATATCAAAGCAAATAAAGTGACCAAAACGTACACCAAAATCTGTATCAAACCAATCTCTTTCGGGGAACCAAGTGGTATTTTTATTTTCGCCATACAAGTGAACTTTACGATAACGTGAAATGACTGTTCCATTACGATCAAAAACAACATTAGTATTGTAGAGATTCAAACCACTAGCAGCACAAGGACGAGTATCTTCGGGAACTGTGGAACACCATTCTTTTTCGGTTAAATTTATGACCAAATAAGTGGCTAACTTTTTAGCAGCGCATGATAATTGTACCAACAAATTATGATATTCTCCGTTTGTTAGACCACATGGTGTTACCAAACCTTTAGAGGGATCGGGTACAAATGTAGCTTCCTCATTATTATTAAGAGTAGATTCGGGAAAAACTATTACATCGAGATTTTTAGCTTCATCAGAGTTTAAAATGGTTAAATAACCTTCTAGATTATCTTGCATACGTGCCATAGAAGTAAGACCTGTAGAGGGACGAAATTCCACTACTCCGGCTGAGTAAAAGGGATCATAAGCGGTACTGGCCTTAAATTTTATAAACAAAATAAAATTGTTTTATTAATTAATTATTCATACAGATAACAATTATTTAATATAATCATACGAAATGATTTCTTTTTATCAGTCAAAATGTAAATTTGTTTATAAATATTTAATAATCATTTCATAAAAAAAAAAACACTTTAAAATTCTTAACAATTAAAGACACACCTGTAATGATAACTGGGCTAAAGTGATTATGACCACACTTAATGTTAATAATTGTCTAATAAACATTTTTTTATCTGTCTATGGCACTTATTCAAACAAAAAAATCACTGATGTTAACACCTCCAACAACTTAAACAAAATGTTTTTGAAATTCTTTTACATATTTAACTTAAATCATATAAACTTGCTAGTATAAGTTTTAGTTTTTTCGAGTTGTTATTGTAATTAGCTATTTTTTTATTTATAACAAACAAATTTAATCTAATCAAGAGCAGAAAAAAATAATAATTTGTTGGTCACTTATCTTGGTGATGGGAACATACTAAAGATTAATTTGTCTTTTTAAACGTCAATAAATTATTAAGAACTTGTTATTCGTGATAATTTAGCATATTTTTAGGAGTTTTGATTGTAAGTGACAAAACGTGTTTGAAAGATAATGCGAAACGATAGTCATCAGACTTATTATCTTGTTATCAAATTTTTATTATTTTGATTTAATTGCGATATTTATCTACAGTTAGAGAAAATTTTTTAATTATTTATGTGTTTCAGATTGAACTCAAAAATTAGTAAAGAATTAAATTTGTAGATAACAACAGCTACATTTATTTAAGAATGCCCAAGTTAAAATCATAATTTTTTAGGTCAATAACCTTTAAACCTAATAAATTGTTATCATCCCATTCTATTAAATTTCTCCTGCCTTGTTTTTTTTTCTATTCTAATTTTACACCTTCTCTTTAATATGTTACTTACCTAGAAGTATGCTTTTATAATTCTACAAAATAAAATAAATGTTGACTTGTTGCGGTCAGGTAGTATTATTTCGTTTAAATATTAAGCTTATTTTTCACTTGATTACATTTTCTGTGCTTTATTACCTACTTAACCAATATTTTCAAATGTTTATTACCCTCCTTATGTTGTAAATAAATTTGTATTTTATATATACATTTTCCCTTTAGAAACTAACCAACCGAAATTATGGTTTAATACCTATGCACAACATATTATTGAATCAATATTTTTTATCAGCCAAGAAAAAAAAATTAAATAAAAAATTGCACACAAACTTAAATGAATTTCTGCAATGCCACCAAAAAAATGTATAAGTAAAGCATGAAGTTGGTTATAAATTTGTAGGTAAAAAGTAAAAAAAAAGTATTTTTTATACTCGTATGATGACATATTTATTTCAATCCAATCCATTACAATATCTAAGAAATAATGCAAATATAATACACTGGCATAACATGGAAATATACTCAAAGGACTAGAACTTAAAAAAAGTAATAAAATAAATTTGCAACTTGTACAGATAGTTTTCCTTTTTGCAAACGATAGCTAAAGAAGAATGGAGATGAAAATAGTTTTTCTTCTTGTTCATTTGCTTTTCAGATTCAGTTTCACACCATTAGTTATTGCATTGGCTATAATTCGAAAAAAAAGAAACTACTTTGTAGTTGGAGGTAGTTGCAAATTTCCAGGTAAATTTCTAACGAGTCCAATTCGTATATAGTTAATACAAATTTTTGAAATTTATATTTTATTCCTTAGAAACTTTCCAACCTGTCAGTGTGTTAAACTCCCTGGATTAGGTTTTTTAAAGAAATTTAGTGTGCTGTGTTAGTTCATGATCATATTTTTGTGTTAAGTCAACTGTTTTATTCTTATTTTTTTTCGCTCAACACTCCTCTGTTCAACAAAAAAATGCAAATTTCATATAGATATTTTTTTTATTATAAAAAAGTAGATATACATTTTTTAAAGCTCCAGCATCATTATTTACTTCGCGCCACTAAGTATGTCATTATAGCGAAAAAAAAATGAAACCACAAACAAAAAATAGGTATGCAAGTCAGGTATTTATTGTAGCAGTAAGTATTTACGTTCATATTGCAAGTGAATAACGTCTGCTGAGGGTTGTTTTCAGTACTTTCGAAATATTTTTGTTATTATTTAGTTTTTTTGAGTCGTAAACAAATTTTGTAGCATTTGTGTACCACAAAAACCATAAAGACTATAAATAAATATAAATTTAAATAGCAACAACAACAATAACTACGACATAACATTAAGGAAGAGACTAAAAAGATGTTAAAAGATTTAGGTATGTAGGAGAATAAGTAGACGCGTTCTCAACAAGGTCGCCTAAACTTAAATGTAAACTAAAGCTCTAGTATATTTTCATATATATATATGTATATGTTTACATATACAAACATTATAGCAAATAGATTTTTATGTAGTAGAGGTTTCTGTGTATGCGTTTAAGTTGTAGATTTGGCATGCAAAAGAAATCTATAGAACACCAACCATGCATCTCTACTATTTTTCAACAAATAGCAGGCAACCAACAAACCAAAACAACCAACACTTGACAATAGTTGTGATGTTAGAATCAGAATTAAAATGAAAGAATTCTTTAAAGAAAAATTCTAAACTATAAAATTCTTAGCTATAAAATAACTAAACTGTAAGCAGTAGTTTATATCAATGACTAAAAAATTGTCTAGTTGATAGTTTATTCTATCTAGTATTTATATTAAATAGAAGTCAAAACTATAATCTATAAAATAAATTATAATCATACCCAGGGAAACCACAATATGCATTAAATATTAAATTAATTTTAAAATATTTCATGAGATAACAAATTATTCTTTAAATATCAAAACATGCTCTAAAGCTAAAAATATGCACTAACAAATCTATGCCAATATGATTTATTTATTATGTGACGTATAAAAATATGCAATTGCTTACTTCGGTTTTCCTGATAACAAGTAAAGTCTAAACTATAGTCAAGACTAATAGTATATGGACTAAATTATAGTCTAGTTTATGGACTAAACTATAGTCAAAACAAGTCTAGTATTTGGATTGAATTATAGTCTAGTATATGAACTGTAGTCCAAACTATAATCTAGTTTATGGATAAAACTATAGTCAAGTATATATTCTAGTCTGTGAACTGAAATATAGTCCAGTCTGTGGACTATACTATAGTCGAAACTATGGTCTTTGAACTTAACTATAGTAAAAATTATGTTAGACTAGTCTTTGGATTAAATTTATAGACAAAACTTTATTCAAGACTATAGTCTTATCTACGAACTATAGTCTAGTTTATAGAAAATACTATAGCCAAGACTATAATCTAGTCTGTGACCTAAACAATAGTCGAGGCTATAGTCTAATTTGAGGACTAAACTATTTTTAGTCTATAGACTAAAATGTAGTCAAGGCAATAGTCGATGGACTATACTATAATAAAGACTATAGTCTATGAACTAAACTGTTCTAATGGCTATAGTGTAAAGTGTAGTTCATATTGTATAAATTTAATCATTGAATTCTTTTAAATTACTGTGCATGAAAAATTATAACAAAAGACGAATAGATGACTGACTGTTTGCTTGAATGTCTGTCTGTTTTATTTTTTTTTTTTGCTTCCAGCTATTAAGTGGCGCTTCTGAATATTGTTCTTCTGTATACAGTTGTTGTATATATGTAGTTGTGATAGTTGCAAAGTATCAGTGGCAGGAATAGCAGCAACAGAAGTAGCAGTGTATAGAGGGCAAATTACATTTGCATTGTGTGTTTTTTAAACACAAATAGTCTCACAAATAGACAGAATCACACATTCACATGAACAAATAAACTTTAAATAAGCAGACAAACAGACTTGCATTCATGCAGTTGAAAAGCATTGTTATGTTGTGGTTTAACGATTTGAATTTTTATTTTTTTGTATACCTCTAGTTGGGTGCTTTTTCTATATATAAATTTTTATAAGAAATTCATTCATTCAGTGGCTTGATAACGTTGTTGTCCTCATCATCATCATCATCAAATTGATGTTACCATTGTTGTTGTAACAACATTTGAATATTTCAAATTGAATTTTCCACTTTTTCAAACAATGATGATGCGATTATGGTTTCTCTTTCATTCGTTATATTTTATATTTTCTTTTTTTTTCCATACAATCAACATTTTCTTATTTCCTCCATATTTTTCATTTCGAGTATTTCATGTCAAATTGAATTGATGAAAATTGTCGTAAATGGTAATAATTTAGTGTTACGAGCAGTAAAAAAAAAAGTAAATATATAGATGGTAGCATCGATTTAACCTCAAATAATAAAATGCATGAATAGCAGAGTGTGTGTGTGTGTGTGTTTGTTAATGTAAAAAGTGAGCAAAGACTAGAGTTATTATTTAACGTTATAATGTGAGTAAATATTTGTGCATGGATGCTTGTTGTTGGTGTATGTCTGTCAGTGTCAGTACTATAATCAAATACACTGACACTCTATTAAAACACAAGCGAAATCAAAATGTAACATCATAAATCTTGATCAATCTTGTCAAAATGAAAATAAATCTTAAAAATACTAGATTTTTCATTTGAAAATAAAAGAGCGTTTACATAAACACACGAGGAAAACACATGTATGTGAATACCTATAAAAGGGTAATGCAATTCTAAGTTTATATACTACTTTAATATACTCTATCAGAGATTATGACATTAATAGTTTTCAACTAATCTTCCTTTGAATTATTTACTCCTCTTGTTAATTTACCCTTTTTATGACATATATGGTCCATTTAATAATAGTTAACGAAACCATAGAGACGCCTTAGGGACTGTCAGAACTAAATTGATGTCAGTTTAAACGAAAAACACTAACACATACTCGAACACTCATACCTCTAGTTGGGTTCACTCACTCACTCACTCATTCGCCCAAAAACTAGTGTTTTATATGATGTCACTTAGTAAGAGTTTTAGGAGTTCCTCTTATATGCCTCTAACTAAGAACTGTCAGTTAAAAACTCATGTTTGGTAGACATTTTCCATTAATCAGAAACATAAAAAGGCTGGCAAATACATAACAAACCTACAAATAAACATATAGGAAAATTGATTTGATTTTTTTCTGTAAAAATGGCAACAGGGAATTAAATACATACATATATACATATGTATATAGTCCTTGTCAAAAACACATACTCATCAAAATTTACCGCTAGATTTAAAAACAGTAAATAATCATCTCTCTCACATACCTAAACAAATATATGAAATTATGATAGAAAGAGTATGTAGTTCATTATTAGCCGTTATACTTAGTATTGTTTATGATTGTGTGCGTGTGTATTTTTAGCAGTAAATATTAAGTATTATATTTGAGCCATAGAAAACATAATATAGATTTTCTTTACCAGTATTTTATATGGATTAGTTTGTCTTTAGAATTTGCCTAGTCATATACTTATTGTCTAGTTACAGGTCTTTCTCTTGTCCTCTTTTCTATTAAACATATATATAATAAAACTTAAGCATGTATATGTAGGTGTGTTTGTATTTAGTTAGTATGTATGTATATATTGCTTTTATCTTTTGCTTATTAGCCAATTATAGTTTTTACTTTTGCTACTGCTGTTGCTTCTTATTTGTTGTCATCTTAATAAACGATTTATTTGAAGATTATTTCAGGAACGTGTTTTGTATTTGTATTCATATACATACACTGTATACACTTGTCTTATCACACTCACTCACAATACTCAGACAAATAAACAATTTTCTCTCTGTCTCTAATTAGGTCTCAAAAACATAAACAGCTTAAGATGATGATGATGATGATGTCTTAAGAACAAATACATTCATAAGGTAACTAAATATAAGTTCTTGTGCTTTATACTTATGGTCAGAAATATGTTGAGGGGAGAAAAGTTTTAAAGGATATCAAAGCTGGTGATTATAATAATATGAAATAATAGATTATAGTACAATATGCTAAATTTATAAAATACGGGCAAATGATGGTAGCTAAAATAAAATAGTTAATAATTCCAATAGGAAAACTATATGTACTAATAGAAATGTTATTGTGATAGGAATTGAACATTCAAAAAATCTTTTAAATGATTAAATACCATTAAACTAGTTATGCAGAAAAAAAAAATTACTTGTTCTTTTGCAAGTCTGTCTAAATTTTTTTTTACTATAATAGTGCAAAATCTGAACTAAACATAAATGTGAAATTTTATTTTTCACTAAATACAAACATGACATTTTCCAATCAATCACAATTCAATGAACTAATTTTTGAGAGCTATGATCGTATTTGTGTATATTGAGACATCCATTTATAAACAAGTAACCTTATTGTCTGATTCATCATTTCACAGACCGAAAGCCTAAAGTTACAGCGATAAAATGTTGGTCTCCCGAAAAATATATCCATTTTTGGAATTTCGAATATTTAAGAGACCATGTTTGTATACAATATTTTGTATTTGTTGAAGAAAGTTTAAACAAATATTAAATCATCTTTCAATTTAGTAAATAATTTTTAAGTTGCACTAAAATATTATATGAAAAAAAATCAATAATATTGCACTAGGCTTGAGGTGAATAAACTTTAACTATCACTAATTAATTAAAGTGGATAAAAATGATTTTTTCACTACCACTATGCTAAGAGAGGCTGATATTTTTTAACTCACTACTAAAAAGTAAAGATAGTAGGCGTTTGCCTACTAACAAACTACTAAAGTTATACACAAAAATGTGTATTCAATAGTTATGCTGAAAATAAATATGATTAACAATAAAAATGCAATAGTTGTGTAAAATCAAATTATAGTCAAAAACAACTATTTTATATTGGAGAAAACATAAACATTTTCAAAAACAAACATTTAATAGTTGTGCAAAACAAAATATGATTTAAAATCAAATAAAAATATTGGCTTAATGGTTATAGAATTAACCAAAATTGTGAAATTAACTTAATGGTTGTAGAATTAACATATTAGTTGTAGAATAAACTAAATGTTTGGATTTTCATATATATGATTTCATACAAAAATATTTACGTACATATTATAATTAAGTGAACCATATTAAAATTTTGATTGTGGGTAATCATTAAAGAGAATCATAAATGTTGCTATCATGAACACGATATTATTGAAATCAATGAAAAACTGCTATATACTCATTGAATAGCTGTGGTGATCATGTTATAACCATGTTTTTTCTCTGTGTGTATTTATCTTTATTTTTTTTAGAAATTTTCTTTTCTCATTGTAAGTCATTATATTTTTCTCAATGCGTGTATCCAAGTATAAATGTTCACATTAACTTTTGTTCCTTTTTTTTACAAAAATATATATATTTTTTTTAATCACATGTCCATCTTCAATCAGGACATCATTACTAAATTCTATATTAAGCCTTCGGGTATATACAGACATCAAGAAGTAAATGTGTATGCGTGTGTGTGTGTTTGTTTGTTAATATCACTATAACAATGTGTAATCTGTAAGTGTGTTTATGCTTTTTATTGTCTACAATGGGGGTGGATAATGGAACTTAAATAGCCGCTCTCTTGAGAGTTATAAAAGTAAATGATATTAAATGATGGGTTGTAACAAACGAAAAGCATTGACTACAACAATTAAATGAAAGGCAGGTTAAATTGAAAGTAGTTTTGATAAATAAGCAAAAAATAAACTAAAACTAAATGGTCAAGAGTTTTTTTGTGAAATTTAATAAAGAAAACTTGTGTTTTGTTTTTAATTATACATTTACTTGTGTATCATCTTTAGAAGTTTAAAATATTATTTATATTTTTTAGTCTGGTGTATTGTGAAGGCGTATACTTTATATTAAATTAAAAGCCTATTAAATATTGTTCATACCACTCGTTTAATTTATTTAAGCTTTTGTTGGAAAATTACCCTCTTGCGTTTTAAACATTTTAAATTTTAAAATCTACTAAACAAAAAGGGTCAAAGGACTTTATATTAACTTAGGAGGGTCAATTCAATTTATTTTATATTAAAAAGTCTTTTTAAAATATGTTTTTAATTAAGTTAGGTTAAGAAGAAGAAGAAGTTTATTAAATCCTTGTTTTTAATTTTCTTCTTCTTCTCCTTTAATATTTTGTTTTGATATTAAAAAAAAAAAAAACTTTTTAATGTTTACAATTATAATTGACATAATTTCTTTATAAATCATTGAAAAAGGCCTTAACATCAATTTAATTAAATAACATTTTTTAATTGTTGTTGTTGCTATTGTTGCTGAGGTATTTCACAAAATATTTAAAAAAATATTCATTGATTCGTTCATTTACCATTTACCACAAATTGCCTGTCACTAAGCTGTCACTTTTCATTTAAAGACTAAAGAGAAAAATAAACATATTTTTTTTAACATAACAGGAAAATTCAAAAGTACACATACAAACGTACAAAATACATAATCCAATGAGTAAGTAAACAAACAAACAAACAAACGAACTAAGCAAAAATGAAAAATAAACACTACAACAACAAACATTAAAATGAAACTGATAAAAACATCAAATACAACAAATAAATATAAAAAAAATCCTTCTCTTCCAACTTACTCTTTCTCTCTATCTCTCTTTGTGCATAACTCATTCTCAATAATTTAAATAAAAACTCATTTATTTATGTTTGGGGAATTCATCCGTAAACATGGCGATAAACGGGGAATAAGCAATCAATTAATTTTATACGTATTTTTCATCACATTGATTTGATATGGTTTTGTTGTTCTTGCTGTTATTTGTTGTCAGAATGTTGTTAGTTTTTATTATATTGTATTGGTTGTAGTTGTTGTTATTTTTATGTCCATAATTTATTTTTATATATTTTGTTTTGGTGACTTTTGGCCAAAAAGGTACATGTAATAATAACCTAATAAAATATTTTTTTATTTAAAAATAAGTAAAATATTATTTGTATTTTTCTTTTTTTAAGATAAGAGATTCAGGATAAAAATGTTGGTCATCAAAAAGTTATAAAAAATATAATCAAAACAATTAAATGTTTTGCATCAAAAATAAGTTGATTTTCTAGGTTTTTTATTCATTCAAAATGTTTAAAAGTATCATCGAAAAAAGTAAAATAAAATTCACTTTTATTTATTTCGGAAATAAGTGGATATCATAGCATCAAAATTATATAACATTTGAAATATATTTTTTCCTTCTATGGGTCTTTACTCTTTTTTTAAATCCTTAATTTAATATACATATGAAAGAAATTACATAAAACCAACATTTAAAATATTTATTTAAAATATATTTGAATTATAAAATTTATTTTGTCATTTATTTTAAAAAATTAAATTAACTCACCTTTTCTTTTCTTTTCTTTATTTCAGCATAACTTGAGAAACACCTAAATCAGAAGATCATGAAAAAACTCACTTGAAATTGAAAAGGACTGCATTCATTGAACTTTAAAAAACATACTAAAGCAGAAACAATTTACTCAAAATGTTTCAAATCTTATTTATCTTATCTTATTTCTCTTATTTAATTATGATTTGTAATTAAAATTTAATTAAATAAATAATTTATGATTTAGTAAATAAAATATTTAAAAAATAAGAATGGAAATGTGTTAAATATATTTTTTAAAATTTTACAAATAACTCGCAACTCCTTTTAAACATTTTTAAACAAATTTAGTTAAAACCGCCCTAAAGTATGCTACTGAAAATTCAAAGTATCACTGTGTGAGTGTGCTAAGTATGTGTGAAGTAAATTGAAAAATGTCTATTTTAGTAGATTTTCGGTGTTTTTCATTTTTCTCCTAAAATTGCAATCTAAATTGGCTGGAAAACCCTATTTACCGTAATCCCACATGCTGAATCCGAAAATGACAACCAAATTTTGATTTGAAAATTTTTTTGTAAAAATTTCATATAAATTTTTTACAAAATGCAACCCTGCGTATATTAACGCCTGCAGCATGCTACACAAAATTTAAGACTTTATAATAACAAGTCGCTGCATCAATAAATCCTCAAAGTATGCTTTGAAAAATATCATCTTTTATTTGCCATTGAAAATTTATAGTCATAAGGGTGCGTAATGCAAAATGTCCAAATTATAGATTTTCGAATTTTTGCATCTTTCTAATAAAATTGTCATCCAAATTGGCCATAACATCATTAACTAAATCCGAAAGTGACCACAAAACTTTGATTTAACAATTTAACGGAAATTTCAAAGAAATTTTGTTACAAATATAAGTCTATATAAGTAACTCCCTAAGATATGCTATGAATAATATTACATTTTTTTATTATACATACCGTAAAATTTGCCTCAAGTAATTTAAATGAATGCGAAATATCTTACCTTTTTTCTATTTAATATAAGAGTTGTGGAACTTACCCGTTTTCTATTTTCTAAATATTAAATAAGTTTCCCATTATCATTTATAAAACTTTATTTAAAAGATTTCTATAATGAAGCAAGTTAATTTTTAAAAACGTTAAGAAAATAAATTTGCAATAAATAATAACAATTATATTAGTTTTATTTGTGAAAATTTTACATTTATTAAGGATAATTAAAATTTGTCTTTTTAATTCTTTAGAAGTTTTTTTTTTATAATTTCTTTTCCTGTGTTCTTATAAATAAAAAAATAAATAAATAAATAAATAAATAAATAAATAAATAAAAAAAATAAAAAAATAAATAAATTACCAGAAATTTTCTACCTTTACATACATATGTATGTAAAACTAAATATAAAATTACAATATTAATTCTATTTCAGCAAATACAATTGTTAGCAAAAATGCCAACAAGAAAAAAAATAAGAAGAAAAGATCAAATCACGTAGAAAACGTAAAATATATTTTTTATTTTATTTTTTTTTTTCTCTCGAATTTTGTGTCTATTACATATTAAAGAAGCACAACAGTACGTTATTTTTATTGTATGACATGACAATCGTTTTCTGTTACAGACGTGTTACACACACAAACTTATTCTACTGGAAAAAAAAACTGACTCACACATAAGTGACAGTACACAAGAGTACAACAATACAAGAATATTTGCCAATAATTTCAGAGACATTCCCAAGAGGAAATTAGAAAATGAAGTCAGTTATTAAATGCAAATACATTTTAAATATATATATTTTTTTAGATTCTTATAAAAAAATTCTTTTCAATTTATTTTCTTTAAAAAAAAAATACTTTTTTATAGTATAATAATTATTTAAATTTCAAATGCTTATTACTTTTCCTCAATTGAACATTTTATAAACTACTATTTGGCAGCTAATGAAAAAAATCTAGAATTTTATTTATAGAATATTTTCAATTGGGTTTATGAAAATAATATATGTATATAAAATTATATATTCCAATAATTTCATAGTTATAAGAAAAGAGTTTTTATCTTATATAATTTTCTTTTTCTCCCAGGTTGTAAAAAAAAACAATAATAAAAACAAATTTAAAACATGACAGACAGAAATCATATTGATTTCAAAAGTAGTAAATATATTTCATTTCATTTTTTTGTTATCAAAATCTTGTTCAACTCATTTCTGTTTTTCAATTTTACTAATTTTCTTACTTTTCTTTATAAAAATAAAATCAACCTATTCACTTGGAAATACTAGATAGAGGAATTATTTAATGTTTTTCTTATCGCAGCTGCCTTTATTTGTTAGTAGCAGAAGTAATAAGCCAAGATAAATAGTTCCTTCTTTCTTTGGCTGCATACGAAAAAAAAGGGTATCTGTAAAAATGTTGAATGAAACATGAAAAATCACATTGTACCAACGGAAATTAAATATTTTTTTCTTTTCTTTTTTTTCATTTTCGTTTTGCTTAAAGGTGAAGCTATAATGAAAATGTTCTTAAAAAACAACTAAGAAAAAAAGGACCCTTTTTTTCTTATACATATAAACGTAAAAACTTGTTGCCTTTGTCATGAATCCTTTTTTTTCAAATGCTAAGACGTTTTGTTTATTTTCGCTTAAATAAATAAGGTTTTATTTTTGTATTACTAAACAACAGCAACAAACAAAAAAAAAACATCTTTATCGATTATTTCCTAATTTTTACATACAAAATTTAATACATATAAATTTATATGCAAATACGTTTTCGACTAAAGAAAAAAATATATCATTTGTCATGATTTTCCCATGTTTTCCTTTTATTTCAACAACAACAAAAATAAAATAATAAATAAATAAACTTTGTTTTTTTAGGTCTAATTTGTTGAAATTTTAGTTTATTCTATAACATTTACAAGTTATTAGGTAAATAACAGCAGCAGCAACAACAACAACGGTAACAAAAATAATATTAATCATACGCCTGGTTTATACAGTAGACATTAGTAGAACATCCTGGTCTACCGGTCCCTTTTCTTACAGGATGTTTAAGCAAAAATAAATGTTAAAAGGGAAATGGTTTAATATGAGCATTTTTTTATTTGAATGAAAATTCTTTTAATATTTCCTTAAGTAAAAAAAATTCTATCTTTACAAAAATTTATTGTTAAACAATTTATTTTTTGTGTTTCGTTTTAAAATTATTGAAATTGGCAATATGATATTTTTGTATAGATATTAACATAAATTATAAGGATATAAAATAAATGTTTGCCACGGTCTTTGTCATTTTCGTAATATTAATTTGTGATCCTATTAAGTCAAGGGATTTTATTGTATGTACATACATACATATTTATGATATTATATTAAAATGAAGCTTCTAATGCTTTCTAAATTGTTTAAATATTAGTTTATACTACAGTATATTTGAAAAACTTTTAAGAATTTTCTTGTCACAAATTAAATAGATCAAAATAAGTTAGCGTTCCAAATTAAATAAAACTATTTCGTAAAATGTATTTTACAAATTTACACTTCGAAAGTGATCTACTGTCGGTTGCTCGACAAGTTTCAGAAATTAACTGAACTTAAAGCCTTTAGAAAAACATCATCAATGTCCTTTAAGATTTCAGCATAATAAGATCATTTTGAAGAAAATTATGATAAATTACACCATGAGTTCGATGGTTGAGTACAGGATAGTCAGGTTTAAAATGACGATTTTTTTTACTAATTTACTGGAGAAGTTGCAACGAAATATGGGAAATAAATTTTCCCTCACTAGATAAAACTTTGAGTTTAAAACAACATTTGTGTTTATCTCTGATAACATCTCAGTTATTGCAATTCTGCTAATAGAATATTTAGATCTAATTTACAGGATGATTAACGAATGATATACAAGTCGCCTTCCCACTGCTTTAATAAAATTGAACCCGTAAAGACTTGACTAAGACGGTCTTAATTTATATGAAAAATGGCACTCGATTTACCAAATAAATATGTTAAGCTGCTTTAAATTAAAAAAATATAACCAAATTCCCACAAAATGTCTTTAAATCTAGAAACATTTTAATTGCAATACATATGTTCTATATAAAGAACTCTTAAATTTTAGATATTTATTTGTAATATTTATTTATTCTATCATAACTTTGTTTTTATAAATCAAAATATATAAATGATTTCATTTAAAATTTTGTTAAATATTGTCTCATAAATACATATAAATTCAACCTGTTACCTGCATAAAATAAATATCAAACATCAAGAAATAAATACATAAACAAAAATATTAAAAACAATAGAATTTTTATTTATCCTTCAATAAACATTTACAAAGGAATAGTATTGAGAAAACAAACTGTAAGAAAACGAGACAAGAAAACAAGGCTTTTGAACAACATGAAATACATACAATGTTTTTTGTTTTATTTTGTTTTTCTATGATGTTTGCTTAACACTACAACTGAAACAACAAACAGTTACAACAAGTTAAGAAAGTTTCGATATGAACATCCGCATCCGTTTAAAATGTCCCGTTAGTTCTTATACGATTTCAGTGTTTTGTTATTTTATTAAACATTTAGTTTTGTTTTGTTTTTATCGACCCTTAATAGTAACTGTAGTATTTGTATTTAGTTGTCCATATACAAGTTAGTTAGTGTGAGTGAATGAATTACAGTCAAACATGGCCTTATATTGTGCAATTTATTTATTTATATATTTATGTGTTTGTATGTGTGAGTGTTTATGAAAGTTATCCAGGCACCAGCATTTAAAGCAAACATAACAAACCCAACACGTTCAAAAAATAATAATAATAATAATAATAAAAAAGAAAACAAAAACTGAATAATGAAAACAACAGCAGCAACAAGAAAAAAATTTATATAACAAAAAAGATCAGAACTACAACATATGATGCCTCGCAATAATAAACACCCTGCTCTTTAGTCTCCATTAAACAGCAGAACAGAACGAAACAAAACAAAACAAAAAAGGAAAACATGCCTTTGTAGGCCTTGTACATATTTTAGAGTATTTAAACTGTAATACTAAGGTACTCAAAACTTAAACGAACTAAACAGACACACGCACACACTTACTCACTTACAATTATTCACATAAATACATACTTACCACCAAACCAGGCTCGACGACCTAGTTTGTGTTTAAAATATATATAATTCTCATTCCTTTAACATGTCAGTTTACAATTTACACTCCGCGACCGTTAAACGTATTTTTTCTCACTCCTTAGTAGTAATATTTAATAAACTGTCTGTCCGTCAGTCTGTCAAAACTAAAAAAAAATTGTGTATGCTAGTGAAACGAACAAGGATATGCTAATAAATAAAATAAAAAAGTGGGAAAATACATATTTACATAACAGCATCCTCCAGGAGATTTTCAAAACGTGTTACCTGTTGGAAATTAAATTGTATACAAATATTTTTAGTTTGTTGGCATAAAACCCAACTTTAACAATATGTGGAGACTAAAAACTCTCTTTGTTGTATATAAGACAACTCTCTTTTCTCTTTTGAGAAAAACGCATGCTTTGGAAATGTTTTCGTTTTGGTTTCGTTTAGAAGCAACAGTGTGATACTCTTTTCGAAAATTGGAGAGATAAACATTTAAAAATGAAACCACTTTACTTCATACCCATCATAATTATTAGGCATCCTGTAAATATTGTCGTCGTAGTCATATTCATCGTCATTGCCATCTATCATTCTCATCGTTAGCGTTGTCATAGTCACAGGTAGGGGTGGTGTCTAGCAGCCCATAAGATGCTTTTTAATTATTAATGGTCCAGCTCGACAAACAAATAAATAAAAAGTATAAACATTATAATTTTTTTCCACCAATGTTGCAATTTGTTGTTGTTATTTCATTTTTATAATTTTATTATGTATTTATTTTCTCTCTGACCAATTTTATTTTAGTCATAACATTATTCATATTTTTTTGTTTTGTTTTGAGGTTATCATTGAATTCATACTCCAATTCTGCAACATTATACCCCTACAACCTTTTGCCATCATCAAACACTCACACATAAACACCTCAGGTTAAAAAAGGCCAGCATACGAACAATAACAAACAGTTAAAGATTAAACAATAAACACTGTGTATGTCAAGGTACAAGGACATCCACATTAAAAATGTATTAGTACGTGTATTTTTTAATAAGAGCAAATACATACAATGTCATATACCCTTTCAAGCATGCATCTGAACAGTGGAATGTAAATATTTTGGAATAAAAATAATTTTTTAAATTAGAATCTTATTCAAGTCTTCAATAAGTAGCAATCGATAAGAATTTAAAAATAAACAAGTAATTAGTAGTTTTGATTATGTTAGAACTTTTTTTATTTCTTAGGTATATTATGTATTTATAATATATAAACAACATTTAATTTCAAAAAAAGTTTTCCTCTGCTATTAAAAATTGTTAACTGAAAACATTAACAAACCCAATAAAAATATTGTGACAGGATAATTTAAGCCGCCGCTCAAACTTAAAGCAGAATTTTTAAGAGGTTTCTGTAACTCCCATGTTAAAGTATCCAAATTATGAGTATTCTTAACAGTGCTATAATAGTTAGCCCATATACCAAAAGTTAAAACATCCTGCTGAGGTCCAGTTAAGCTCATTTGTACATTAGTTGTTGTATTACTAAAAAGAGTAACAATTAAGAAATATTTTCTAATTATATAGAAATCTTTACACACCTTTCCTTTTCCAACCAATCAAAACTATCCACTGTTAAAGGTAACATAACAGAATTTACAGTGCTGGGCATAATTAAACGTCTGTCTGATTTATCAAAGTCTCCCGTTACATTTATCGTTTTAAAATAATATTTATTACCCACTAAAACACTTTCGGGGAAAATATGGCCACAAGTATACAGCTCTGTGCCGGTACAGGCTATTAAAGCACAAAGGCTTTGATTACTGCTGTCAATACGTAGGAATGTCGTTTGAGAACCACTGTAAGCGGCCAAACGGTAACGGTAAGAGGAATGTCTAAAGGAATCTGCAATCTTAACTCTTTGCACTTGAAATTTACAACAAAAGTTATGATGGCAGAGGACTTCATTAACATCGGTAAAAGATTCATCCAACAAAGTGGTATTAAATATATCCACATTGTAGTCACGTAATAAGTCTAGTTTTGTATAGCGTATACTTTCTAAGCGTGGCACAAATATAGGCTTAACAACTGGGGGCATTTGATAACTGTCTAAACTATGACGTTTAGGAACCTTGGCCTTTAAAACTTGCGTAGTTGGTTCTTCATTGATAACAGCTGTTAGACGTCCCAAACGTCCAGCATAAATACCGGATCCGGTGTTTTGTCCGGCAGGATAACTGCCATCAGCAGCCAGTAAATTAACATTGTTGGCAAAAGCCCAACCTTCTTGCAGCTGAACAGCTTTACAATAAATTAATGGAAAATTTATTAATTATAATGAATTTACTTTTGTTTACACTCAAACTAACCTGTCAAAAATGGCAATTCAGAGAACCAATAAGTAGGATATACAATATCGGTTATATTAAGTTCTCTAATCAAAATTTGAGCTGGTTCATAGAAGAGCATGTCAAAGCATATAAAATGACCAAATGTCACACCGAAATCGGTGGTAAAAGTGGCCAACTCTGGTTGTTGCAAAACATTTTCTTTATACCACTCATAACGAAACAAATGTGTCTTACGATAACGAGATATAACACGACCTTCTCGATCAAAGACAACATTTGTATTGAATTTCTTTAAACCGTCTTCGCTACAATGCTCTTCTGTGCGAGAACATTGAAACTTTTCCACTACATTAATCACAACATATAATTTGCGACTACGTATCGCACAAGATAATTCGGTTAGAAACCAATCGTAATTAGGTATTTCACAGGGTGTGATTTTGTCCTTGGGATCAGGTACATAAGTCATCATATCCATATTGTTTAAAACAAATTCGGGAAAAACTAAAATATCTAAATCCCTAGTTTCTTCTGATTCTATTATAGATTTCATACGTGCCAAATTATCCTTAACAAGAGCCTTTCCATTACCATTCATTGCGGGTATAAATTCCACTACGCCAGCATTGTAAGTAGGATCAGATGGTAGGGATATCTAATTTTTATCAAAAGGACAAATTAAAAATTAGATACTTAAATATAAATTGTATTTTGAAAAAAAATACCTGTTGCGTTAATTGTAGAGATATAGCCACAAAAAATATTAATAATAACTTTAAGGCCATTCTATTCGCTTTCCAAATCGAAACGAGACTGATTCGAAACTCTCGATTTTTTAAATTAATTTGTAGATTATAGCTTTTTTAAATTTATTACCTTGTTTATTTAAATATTATGCAAATTAAAATTTTTTATCTTTTGGGAAAAAATCTGTTGTTGTCATAAAACACAACAATGCAGCTTTTGTGGTCCCGCAAATACTAGAGTATTCAACACTTTCGTTAGATTTATGTATTGACAAGAATGAGTTGATAAATTAATTATTACTTTCTGTTATTGTCATATATTTTTTATTAGCAGTTGATAAAAATTGTATTATCTTTAGTTTATGAGTTTATGGTAGCCTACACCGAAGTTAAGCCTTTATGTCGCATATAATATATACTACATATAATTTTTTTAAAAGCGTAAAGTTTTAGAATAACGTCCATTATTCTTTTTTCCAAAATCAGTTAAATTAAAACAAAGTCATTAATTTGAGGACTGTTAAAATTATTAATTATCTTTAAATAGATTTATATGCAAAGGAATTGCAACCATCATCGCATCATACACCATATTAAAATATTTTTCTTTTTACTCTCATTACTGTATTTAATATTTATTATCAGCACGAAAAACAACAAAAGTGGCAAAAATGATAAATGTTAATATCTTTTTAATTTGTTTGATAATTGTCGGTATATCTTACATTTAGTAATAATGTAGTAAAAATAGTCAAATCTAATATTTAACACATTCATATCTCAAACTCATACAAAAACACACACATACCCATGCAAACCAAAAAAATAAATATTTTAAATGCAAACATGAAGCATTAGAAAGAAATCAACAATTTTGGTTTAAATGAATGTAATGGAGAAACCTTCAAGTGGCGAATACCAAATTATAGTTACGTGCTTCTTTTACTTGTATGATTTTTTCTTTCTTGCTCAAAGCTTTTTTCTACTGTTGCTTACTAACCGGAAAGCAAGCAACAGTTTTGTATTATTTCCGCTTTAATGATTGCTTGCCATCCTGCTATTTTATATTTGCACATTTACTCGTACTCGCAAATTTCATATGAATAACATGAATGCTTTTATTGTAAATAATATGTAAAAGTGTGTGTTTGTGTATTACTATGTGTTAACATTGATAACATTTCTAGGATCAAACACTCATTGTGTATATGTTCTACTACTATCTATACATTTAAAAGAAGGATTCATGGCTGTTTGTTTTTACTCATTCACTTCTACCATTTGCAGTACTTAGAGTTTTTAACATGTTTTAGTCACGTAATAGTAATTTTCACACGTCTCTAACATATATAAAACTGCCTGACTAACTGGTTGAGTTCGTTCGATATGGCTGGTCATTTTATATACATTTAATGAAGAATATATTACTAGAATGTATTTGTTAAGCTTTATAATATAAATGTTTTTCTATGCTCAAACACCAATTTTAATTAAAATTGAAACAAAATTTTATGTTAAAATCATTTACATGTTTCAAGGTTGTCAATGAATGTAATTTAAAACAAATTCGTACATGAATCTAAAAAAATCTAATAAAATCGATTTAACTTTTTAGGCCTCAATTTAACAACAAATTTAAAGGAAATTATTTTTTTATTTTCTCTTCCTTTAACCGAAATATTTGCCATAAAGAAATAACTGCCTATTTGTTTATTGATTAAATTTGTTAGTATTAAATTTATTGCAAGTTTGTAGTTAATTTGTTACTAAATTAAAACCGGAACTACGTTTAGCATAAAGCGGATGCAAAGCAATACAACCAATATTACCAATAACCCAGTGTTAGATGAAGAACGGAAAAAAATAATTTTATAAACTGTGAGTACCAAAATAATTGATAAGAAATTGGAGAAATCTTGTTTTTATTTGAAAATAATTTAATAAAGTATTTTGATTTTTTAATGGAAAAACTGTAATTATTTGTGATGCGAAATTAATAAAATATTTGTATCTATAATTGTTTAATTAAACGAACAAATGGAAGCCAAATTCGAAGACATTAAAAAGTACTAGTCGATAACTCTGCATAGAAGATGAAAATTGTAAACAATAATCAATGCTCAAAAAACTAGTTACAAAAACTAGTAAATTACGTACTTCTTTTTACTCAAAAACACATATTTTGTGGTAACTTTTTGAAATATTTCAAAAAATAATAGTTATATTTTATTTCCACTTATTATAATAAAAAATAAACTTAAATAAGGGTCATTTAGTCAATCGTGTTGAGTCAAAACGCTTAAAAGCAACTTCTTCCCTTCTATATATAATTTTAAAATATAAATTAAAAAATATTTATTCATTTGTTGCGTTTTCTTCCGTATCATTAGTTTCCATGGGCGTACATTTTTTTTCAACTTCATTTAAGGTTTCTTCTGCCACAGCAGCCACCAAATCAGAAGCTTCTACAGCTTCATTAGCAGCAGCTAAGGCAGCAGCTGCTTCTCTTGCCTTTTCGTATTTGTTAACCTCTTTAAACATAAAAAATACGAAAAGAACTAGCTATAAGAAAACATAAAACCTCTAACTAGAGGCAACTTACCAAATTTACTTAGATCAGCACCTAATAGACGTAATATATGTAAAGTTTCATTGCTATCAACATAGGCACGAAGACTGGATGTACCACGCCAACCCACTATATATAATGTAAAACGTTCGTCAACATATTTAATAATACAACTGCCAACACCTAAAAAAATAATATAACAAAAACTTTAAAAAATTTCTAAATAATAAACGTAAAAACAAAAAGAACATACTTAATTCTTTACATCGTTGTTGTGTAGCCTCCTTGAGTTCTGTGGTAGAAGGGGGTTTTGTGGGATCTGTACAATTGAGTTGTAATATTAAATCCTCTCTTTCCACCTGAATACGACGGCTAGGTCCTACAAAAGCATTGGTGGTTTGCAAACCTTCTTGAGCCAAACGAAATGGATGTTGGGTATGACGATTTTCACAGCGTACAAAAGCTTTAACACCAGTATTAATAATTTTAATATTGGCTTCATTTAATAACACCAAATCTCTTATTAAATCTGAACAATAATATATATTTTTCTTTTTCTCTGTTATGCAGCGTGTCAGCAGACAACGTTTGTTCAGCGATTCATCTAAATCATAAAACTTTTTAATTTCTTCCCAATCAGCATCATTTTCTTCAAAGAAAACATATGGATCTTCTTTATAGCCATGTAGTCGTCTACGTTTACGCTGAGGACCCCAAGGAACTGATTTTTCTTCTATGGGCTGACCATTTTCGTCTAATTTTACTTCCGGTTTAGGTTTATCCAACAAATCTTTGACGTCATTCTTTTCAAATGGTAATTGCGCTTTTTTCTGCAATACTGCTACAAAGAAACCCCCAGAATCCTGTAAATGCGGCAATACACGCAGGCTTTTTTCCACAAATTAATAAAATTATTTTACTAAATAAAATTAAAAAAAAATATTTACCATTTTTCCATACCCAATTTTTTAATTTCCTCTTTGGGCATAGGGAACATGTTAGGTCTTATAATGGTGTGATATTTTTCTGGTACTTCATCGAAACTGCTATAGATTTCATCAACCTCTTTGGAAGCCAATTTCCATTCTGTCATGCCAGGCTTGAATTTCAAACCAGGCACTAGATGTGAGGCATCTACAATTTCCAAAGCACCTTTGGAGTCAGCAATAATACGTTGCAAAACAGCTTCATTTTCTATGGGGTTTAAAGAGCAAGTGGAATAGACCAAACGGCCTCCTACCTCCAACATTTCGGCCCCACGTCTAGTAATTCGGTATTGTATACCATGCAAATTATAAGCTTGTGCCAAGTTCCATTTGAGCCATATATCAGGATTTTTACGTAATGTGCCATCTCCGGAGCAAGGAACATCACACAAAATTTTATCGAATTTCAAAATCGATTTTGAGCCATCGGCTTCAGTTTTCTAACAAAAAGTACCTATTAATTTCTTTATACAAGTTAATAAAAAAAGTACCAACCAGCAAATTGGGAAAGAAGGCACTGTCGTGATTAGTCACTACAAAACAGGGCGAATTTAAACGTTTGGCCTGATGAACCAACATATAACAACGATTATTATCAACATCATTGGCCAACACAAAACCTGGAGGAATTTTATATTTTTCTGGTTCGGCATGTAAAGCCTCAATTAGTTGTGCAGTTTTGGATCCGGGAGCAGCACACATATCCAAAACTTTGTCGGTTGGCTTAACATCCAAAACAATGGGCGGTATCATAGATACCGCTTCTTGACGACTTATAGCGCCGGCATTTGTTTCATTTATAAGGAAGTTGTGTAATTTATACAAAGCTTCCGAACGACGTATATCTTTGCGGGTCAAATCCAATTGATAAGCCATACCATTGGGATACCAAGGTAAACATATAGGACGTTCTACTTCCTCTATAGGTTTACCTCGCAATTCAGCAACACCTTTTACATATTCTGTAAATAACTCTGATTGTATGATATCTAATAAAGCCTTTGCTTCTCCCTTAAATCCAGTCACACGGAATGTAGCCGGCAAATTATCCCTTATAGCTACCAAAAACTTTTGCCATTCCTGCTCATCAGCACATATATTTTGCATGTTATAATATTTAATAAAGGCAGCATTATCACGCACAATATCTGGATAAGGCTCTGTACGGCGTTCCGGTTTTTCCTCTGCAGCCTGCAGTGAGATCAGAAAATCTGTGTAAGTAAACAAAACATATTTTGATTCGAATAATTTACTTACATTTTGTTTCTTTTGACGTTTTTTAGCAGCAAAGGGATTTGATTTATTTTTACGACCCATATTTTATAAATAAAAATTATTAGTTTATTAATTTTAAAGAAAATATTATTTTTCTAAACAATTTCCACTGAAAACGGTCGAAAAAGAAATCAACAGAAATTTAATGTCAACACGTGTTGTTTGACGTCCAGCATGCCGAGTAGCATGATGCAATTATAACAGGTACAAAAACAGCTGATAATTTTTTGCCGTCTTTTATTTTCTCCAGATTACTATTTTATGGTTACATTAGAATAGAAATAAAATATCACTTTTTCCATATATATATAAGATTCTGAGTGAATTAAAATCCAAAAGATAGGACTTTGTTGTACTTGTGGGTAAGAATTCAAGGTCTTTTTGCTATTTTTATGTTCCTTCTCCTTCTTTTTGATTTCTTTCTTCACATTTGCAATTTTTATTGTTTTTGCTGAATAAAAAAGCTTTATAATAATGAAATTATATACATAATAATGAATATGTTAGTCTGTCTTCGATTTTTTTTATTTAAATATAATGGTGTTGCGTCAGATTAGATTTGCACATCTCATAAGCTTGTATTTTGTATTACAATTAATTTTTTATAGTATATCACTGATATACAGGTCGAAATTGTAAACAAGATTTATATTAAGGGTTTTCATATAAACGTATAAATTTAATAATTTCTTATATTATTATGATTTACTTACGTGTTAGATGAATTCACCATGTTTTTCTATTTTTACAAGTTTATAAATTTATATAATATATCAGCTTTCATATGATTATATATGCGGTTATATGAGAACCCCTGTTAAAAAATTGCATAACTAGGCGTTTTCACGTAACATAAAATATTTAACATTAACACTAACATCATGTTACTGATAAATGTAGATCGTTCAATTTGATGTTAATGTTAATTTTTTCGATGCTTAACTAGTCGTCTTCACGTAACATGAAATATTTAACATTAACACTAACATTATGTTAATAATAAATTTAGGTCGTTCAATTTGATGTTAATATTGATTTTTTCGATGTTTAAACGTGATTCTTTTAACATTTGCTTTAACAACCGTGTTTAAACATCAAAAAATTAACATTAACATTAAATAGAACGATCTAAATTTATCATTAACATGATGTTAGTGTTAATGTTAAATATTTTACGTTACGTGAAGACGACTAGTAAACAAACAAAGTCGTTGCCACTATGTACAAGTAATTTGTCAAAATTAATCGGTATTTTCTTTGATATTGCCATAACTTTGAAAATGTTAATTTTAATTTACAAGGAAGTTGTAATAACGAAAAGTTTTAAAGTTCACTTTATGCCTCACTTTAATTTAAGTTACCTTTTACTATTACGAACATTAAAGGCAAGTTGTAATAATGGCCATAAGTGTGAGAAGTTCTACTGTATAAATAGTTACCCTCGTTGAAAAAAACTACTATTTATAAATCTTTCACATATACTCTCAGTTATGTAGAAGCGGATATAAAAATAAAATTAAATAATTATCATAACAATAAGTATAATAAATACGTTATTGTTCTAGAGATCTACTAAATGATATAGACTTTAAAATCTACAGGTGGTTGTTTTATTATTTAATAAATTTATTTTTATATATATATTTTTTTTTTTTTTGCTTATAAAATTGTTTATTTCTTTGTTCACATTTTTTATATAAAATATATAAATATTTATGTATATTTACATCCAAGCAAATACTGTAAACATATACATATGTATGTGTGAAAACAAGATATTATCATATTAGTCTTTGGTTTACAAAATGATATAAGTTATTTTTATAAAAATAAGGAAAACAAATTATAATTAAAGTTAATTATTAAACAAACTTAAAAAAAGTTTTCTTACAAATTTATTTAAGTCATAAATTTTATAATTTGGTAATGGCGTTAAAAAATCCTGCATTTTAGACGATTAGTTTGACTTAATGGATTTTGATATTCTAAACAATAATCTAATTTCACTCAGTTCTGGTTCTTTTTTAAAGGGCTTCTAATATTTTGCCCATAATAAGGCCGTTAACTACTAAACATAACACAGTAGTGACAAAAACAAAATAAATTGTTATAAGTCGGGAACTGTACTGTAGCAGCTAAAGACTCTAGCCAAATCCCACTGTGCACTCTACATTTATCAATACCACTAACAGTAACATGTTAATCAAAGTGTAATTAGAAAATATACTCGTAAGAACAGCTGTTTTACAATATTTTCATCGACATACCTCGCGGTATTGTCAAATGGTTTTTGTATTCCTATGTATTTTTTTTTCGTGAGTATTTTACTTTTCCTCTTTTCTCTGAGCACATAATTTAATTTAGCGTCTTCATATTTTATTATAAAAAATGTTAACAACAAAATAATGCAACGACTGGGTTAATATTTTTTATGCGTTGCGTAGCTGTCAGTCGTAGTTGAAGCGAAAGTATTCTATGTAGTTGAGCCTTTTTTTTCTGTTATTATTGTGTGCAGTAGTTTTACACTAACAAAATACATGCAATTATATTATATTATAATGTATATTAATAAATGAAAAGGTATGCAAGCATACTTTTAGGCGACAATTTTAATTATCGGGAAGATGGTGAAAAGTATAAATAATTTGCCATAGTCAAATTCGTTTTAAATTAAGCACTTTTCTTATTTTGACATTAAGTTTATTACAACCTTAGTTAAATTTACTTTTATTTTACATAATAATATATATATTTTTTAATATTCTCAAAGCCTTGTTTAGACCGGCTTTAAGAATTTATGTAATTTCATGACTAAATTACGAATGAAATTGAAACTGATTATACTGACGTATTTGACTCTTGATGTAATTTAATGACCAGCTGATACTTTTCATTTCAATTATCAATTAGTTTTGTACATTTATCAAGATTAAAAATTATTGTTTTTGTCTGTAAAATAGGCTTTTTGCTTGTAAAGTTATTTTATTTAAATTTATTATTTATTCCTTTGCCAAAATTTTGCTGAAAAATTTAACAAAACAAAAATTCAATTTTACTTATTTTTTTTTTTTTTGGAAATATGAAAAAAAGCTATCAGCTGTTTTTGTTTACATCTCCATCTTAAAATATGTTGTACACAGTTGCAAAAAATGTACTTCTTCAACCATGTAAAGAGTTGCACAGGGATGGGCATATAATTCAAATATAATTTCATTGAAATTATAAAAAAATATGTAATTTCGCGTCGCACAGTGCTTTGTTCCATAGACAAAAATCAAAATAAAAACCTATTTTTAAATTAAGTTTAAATTTACGTTTTTTGAAAGGTAACAATATAGATCATATAATTTAAAAAATATTTTTTTGAATAAAGTTATTTTTGTGCCTACTAGAGGGCGCTAAAATAAGGGAATTTAAAGCTAATTTTATAAAATTAAAAACGGTCTGTTAACCAAATATGCGTTTTTCTTATTTTGGGACATATGGGAGTTAGGCGTGTTCTTGTTTCGATTTAAATAAAAATTGGCAGAATCATAAATAATCTATATCTCATTATAACCACAAATATTGGTGGAATTCTGTTAAAATCCGTTTTTTAGTTTCAGGATATATGGAAGGTGGGCGTGTCTTTCTTCCGATTAAAAAATAATTTGAAAATACTTATAAACAATCATTTTTTCATGGCTGGCAGACATTTTGGTAAAGTCTAGTATTTTAGAAAAAACATAGTTTTTTAGCTTTAGGATATATGGGAGATAGGCGTGTTCTTGCGCCAATTTTTTTCATAACTTTGTATTTATTCATTCTAAATATAAAGTAAAATGTTTACCCGGTTTTAATTTGCTACGACAACTACGTTATTTTTGTCACATCGTTATATGGGATCAAAGCACTGTGCGTAGGTCTGAATGCCCTATTACCGATAAATAAAATGTTCGCCTTAAAGTATACTTTCACATTTATAAATCTGCATCACATGTTTAAGTGTATGTATGGTTGGGGTATTATGTGTTTGTGCAAATATTGTAACGCAGAGAAAAAATCTTCCTACNNTTCCTACACCCACCTTAAAGTATACCGTTCGACTCAGAATCGCTTTTTGAGTCAATTTAGCAATGTCCGTCCGTCCGTCTGGTTGGCTGGCTGGGCATGTAAAGCTTGTGCGCAAAGTGCAGGCCGCAATTTTAAAGATAATTTGATGAAATTTGGTACATATGATTTTTTTTTGACACAAGGACGAAGCCTATTGGTCATGATCGGACCATTATTTCATACAAATGATCTCCCG
>MINK01009905.1:0-11012 GCA_001735545.1 Phormia regina
TTTCCGAAGTCTACAACAGCTATGCCATGTAAATTTTGATATTCACAAAATTTTTAAAGAGTTATACCCTTAAAGTACCTACATAATAGTAAAATATTTTATTTATTTTTCCAATAGCAAACCCAATAAACGTTTTTGTTTTATTTTTACGGGGCGACAGGGGTTCAATTAATTGTGTTGTGAATGACGTTGTTTTTACACTAAAAACATACACAAATCTTTTCGTATGTGTTAATGCCCATGTCTTAGAGCTGCCATATTATTTTTAGGGAAAAACGAAAATTATTAAAACTAAAAAGTTTGACTTCTTTTATTCAACAAAAAACGTTGGACCGCGTTATTATTGTATTTAAAAACTGACATACAAGTTTACTTAGCGCCTTAGCACATTAATGAAATCTAAAGATTTTTATCGAAAACTCTGCACGACTGCATTTTTGAAAGTTTTTATAATCACAATATGAACACAGAAATTATAAACATAACTTTTGTAATGATATAAATATAAAATTAAAAATAAAAAAACTTCAGAAATTTGCCGGCAAAAATCGTCTAAAGTTCTAAAAATAAATGTGGCAACTTAGGTTAGTTTGTGTGTGTGTGTGTATTCATTCTTCTGCATGTTGATGGAAATGTATGTTCTGCTTTTTTTGCACGTTTTTTAATTTGATTTTTATTTTTTGAAATTAAACCATATTCATTTAAAACGTTCTTCTTTTGTGATAAAAGGGATGGTATGCTAAGGGAAAGCTAAGTGTGTTTTAATTCAGAAAAACTTAAATTTAACAAAAATGTCGATATAGAAAAATATTATACAAATATTTATTTGTAATTTATTTTAATTTTTAATTTAATGTAATTTTTAAGATTATCATTTGGGTATACATCTCTTGCATCTCACATATTATACACATACATAAATATATATTTTTAATTTTTTTGTCGTTGTGGTTATTGTTGCTTTTGTTTTTATTATTGCTGTAAATATTCTCCTACTTCCATTGAATGCTAAAATCATGATATTCTGCTGCTGATGTTGATGATGTTTACAATTTATTAATCATTTTAAATAATTTATTGCAAACAATTTAAAATAACGTTTAGTAAAAGATTTTATTTAAAAACAATACTAGTTTATTGTGAGTTTAAATTTAACCCTACAAAAGGTATTAATGAATATTTTAAATTTGATTAAAAGAAATATTTTCGCAGTAATTGTTTAACATTTAAAATTGAATTTTGAGAAATATTTAATATTCAATTTTAATCAAAAAATATTGAAAAAAGTCGAATAAACAACAGATAATTGTCTTAAAATTAGTAAAAATAATCTGACACCTCTGTTTTATAATTAGTATGATGTTGCCATATTTTTTTAATTATAACTTTTGATATTAAATAGCAAAAGTTATAACAATATTATTTCACAAACATTTTTTATTCAAATTCTTTACGCTATTTTTAATTATTATTTTTTTATTATTATTCATTTAAGTAAAAAATTTCATATTCTGCTTTAATATTTTAGTGGAATAGTTTAGTCGTTCTATAACGTCATTTTATTTATATGTACATATATTTTGTTTAACGTAATTAGTGTGAGTTTTGCACTTAAAAATATAACGACGACGTCTTATTATCTATAATTTACACATGAGAGCGCTTCTTTTAATACGAAAAATATTTAACCGAGAAAAAAGCAAATAAATAAATCTGTTTCATAAAGTAATATTTGATACATTAAAAAAAAAAACTATTTTTTAAAACTTTTGAATTACTGTACATTTCATATATTCATTGTAAATTTTATTATAAATAAAGCTAAAAAAATTATGTAATATTTTCTCCTTCGGATAATTTATATGAATCACAAAAAATATTGTATATTGGTCACAAACATTTAATCAATGGAATACACAGAGGCGGATTTTTTTTTAAATGTAACTTTGTAGTGTTTCTACTTTAATTCATAATTTTTTAAATATTTTTGTAAATTATCTATTTAAATGAATAAAGCAGATTAATTAGATATGGTAATTTTATATTAACATTAAAAAATTATTGATGGCATATTTTTGTTTTAAGATTAGAATTTATCTATTGCCAGCTTAAAAATTATTATTGTTTACACAAATTAACAAGGGAATATATAAAAATGTTGGCATAAATTTAATTTGGCAATGCTGTTTTTAAAATAGAACAAACGTGTTCTCATAAAATAAGATTAGCTGATTTTCAACGATTTTTGATCCCACAAACTTACAATAACTTTACTTCAAATACAACTAACATCTGAAATTGCAGTCACTGAACCGAACTAATTACATGGTTGACCCCTTTAGACATATATACTCATAAACAAATTTCCAGTTGCTAGATATCGGAAAATTTGTCCAAAGTTAATTTTAACTATTTAAATAAAAAATAATAATATGTAAATAAATTTATTCAAATTTATTTTAAAATTTAACTATATATATAAAAAATACCAAATATTTCAAAAGTTTATTTTAAAGATTTTATAAAATTGATATGGCAACTATGTTTTTATTATTGATGGAATGATAATTATTAAAATAACGAACTTCGAATCTATATTAGACAAATCTTTATCAGAAAAACATGAAAATCTGTGCAAGGATTTTTTAGATGTGCTTAAATAGCTGATTATATATTTTTGATTAAAATAAAAATAAATTGCTTATAAAAACTAGTTATACCCAAACTGCATAAACAAATTTCCTTACTTGAAGTGCGATACAAAAAAAGTAATGGCAAAAACGTCCGACCTATTTGCAATTAGTTTTACTAATCACTATTAGTTATTACTGAGTAATTCGCCGTTTAGATGGCAAAATTTTCATATGGCAATATTTTTAATTGCAAGTACGAGGTGCGTATAAACGTAATAAAATATTGCATTTAAAATTCACTTATAGTTGCTATATTATACAAATTTTTATCAAGAAAAAGGTCAAAAACAGTGCGAATATATGTAAGATAACCTTAGTTAAACAGCTGATTATTATTTTGGATTGTTACAGCCGTCAAACTGTATATATTAAAACAAAAGATATTGATTTTTTCTGCAACTGTTGCAACTTTTTGTAAATTCGTATTAATTTTTTCAATTTGTATTGATAAAAAAATTGTCTAATATTAGACGCTATGTAATTCATATTAATCTTGTTTCATGTTGATTGTGACGTTTGTCTTGATAAAAATCTGTCTGATATAGATACAAAATAACACTGAAAATACTATTGACAATGCCTTTTGGCGAAAAGAAAACTCTTTCCGTCAAAAATTAATAGATAAAGTAGCAATTGTACAAAAGTTTTTTTTGAAAGTAAAAAATATAACGAAATTAAAACAGAAATTACCATCGAAATTTGTCTTTCCAATTTTTCTGATAACATTTTGCACAATTCTTTATATTATTATTTCATAATATTTTATATTGCAGTTTTATTAAATTACATACATACGTATAACATTTTGACTCTTTAATAACTAACAGATGTTAAGGTTATAAAATATTATTGTCAAAAACATTTATTGGCATATTTTTGTACATCCCAAGCTTATTCAAAGAATGCAGCCATCAATTTCAATACAAAAATTGTTTTTGCCTGAATACAGACATTTTAAGGAATTTATTTTATAATTTAAAATTTATATATAACGTTCTAATTCTATAAATTTACATGATTTTATACTTTAAAGGTGGCTTCCCTATAGAGAGTAAAAGAGAAATCTATTAAAAACAAAAACAATACATAAAAATACTGTTTACACGTTAATAATAAAAACAAACGATGTAGAATAAACTCCCAATAGGAAATTTTAAATCGATTTTTTTCTTTCTGACATAAACACAGACATTAGATTAAATGTCAACATTTCAATAGTAATAAAATTTCATTTTACTAACAGCAAATATTAAAGAAATTTTTTATTTATTTAATATTGTTGCTAATAAATGTTAACTAATGTAAAATTTCCAATTAAGTCGTTTATATGCAAAAAATATAAACAATATTTTAGCCGCTAGAGCAACAAAAAATGTATTACAATAACTAGATATAAATATTTATAAAAGTAAGGCAGGAGGCAAATGAAATATAAACAAAGCTAAATAAAAACAAAGTAAATCAAATAAAATTAAAAGCAACAACAATTTCAAAACAAAAAATGACAAAAGAACAACAACTACAACATCACCAAAAGTGAGAATAACACAACATAAAAAAAACAATTTACAACCAAAAATAATCTTGGCCAACAGCCAAACTATGCAAAAAAAGAAAAAAATAAATAAAAAAATCTAGAAAAGAAAATGCGGTTATAAATGAAAAATTTCCAATTTCACTACTTTTTTATGAATGTTTTGATAAAAATAACAAAACATTCTATTTTTCTTTTTCATGTAGAACCGTTATAAATATGTCAAAAGATATCTAAATAATAAAGTAAAAAAAGGAGTTTAAAAACAAAAGTCATATTGACATGCATATAAACACGTTTCTACTATGTGGCTAAATGACACAATTATTAATGAAGGTCAAAGTGTTTTTATGTTTCATAAACTAAACAAAATCCAAGCACATACAAAGAAGGAACTTTTTTGTTTTTCTTTTTAATAATGTACATTTATACTAAACTGACTATATAGTTATGTACATTTGTACCTTTAGTAAATGACAGCAATTTTTTCCCTTAATTTCCATAAAATGAATTTCAAATTATGCAAAACATTTTAATAACTATGTTAAACAGCAACCATAACAAATACAACAAAAAAACTTTTCTTGTCATTTTAATTCAGTTGATTTTTATTTGCTTTTGCATTTACTTGGGTCAGGTATGGAAAATTTGCTTTTCAAAAGAAAAAAAAAAAACTATTTTTAAGAAAATAAAAAAAATTATTAGTTTTTTTTATAAAAATATTAAATAAAGAACTAGGTTAAATGGATTTTACTTAAATATTTGCAATCAGATAAATAGTATAGAAAATATTTTAATATTTTAAGTTAAAGAGTTTCCCCTTAATAAATATAAATTTAATTTTTTATATATTTCTTAATTTAATTGGATTTTTTAAATACAAAATAAATTAATAAAGAAAACTTGGTTGATGTAAATAATGCAAAATTAAAGCTTCTCTCGAAAAAATTTAAAATCAGTCATCGATTTACAGGGTTATAAGTAAATAAAATAAAATCCTATTAACTTCTCCATCCCTGAATTTAATATTTTGCAATCATTAATGGTCGTCGACCTCTCTTTCTCAATATATGTTTCTCTTTTGCTCATTAATAATCTTTAAAAACAGTGTTGTCACTCTCGTTAATAAGATAATAAAGCGCAATACAAAAAATATATGTCGATGTCTTTAATATAGAAAAAACACATATTGAATTTAAAAATAAGTTAGTTGATAACACAAATAGGCTTTAGAATATACAAAATACATTCAGAGAAATTCTACTGCTTTTCTGAAATGATCACCCTTACCTCCAAGCAGGCGCGGATCCTCGGGGAGGGAAAAAAGGAAATTTCCCTCCCCAAAATGAAAAATCTTAATGCAAAATTTATACTAAATCATAAAATTTAAGGAAATAGTTTTGAAAATCATTCCGTTTTCCTCCCCCAAAAGGTTGAGTTAGATCCGCGCCTGCCTCCAAGAAAGGCGAAGGGTTTATTCCCACGAAATTTTATTTTTCTTCCTATCAAAAATTTGTTATAGTCCTATGAATAATTTACTTTTAAACAGACAATTTACTTGAAACATACGAGTAGAAACATACGAGTAGATTTTCCTTCTATAATTCAGAAATATTCTATTAAAATTTTGGGAAAAGATAACAGATTCCGGGGGAAATATTACACGTGGACCAAATTACAAATAAACTAAATTTCTATATTAAACCAATGACATGTATATCTAAAATGGTCAATATTAAGCACTTCAACGGAAATACTGCAGCACACACTAACGGTTAGTTTTTTATATTGATATTTGACAACTAAAATAGAATAACAAAATTCACTCAAATTAAAATCTATCATTTATTTTCAAAGCTCTAGTTTTTGTTTATTCGCCCTCTCTCTTATTATTTGCGATAAAAATGCATTCAGATTGAGATCGACATGTAGATTTTGAGCAAAGAAATTGAACACAAATACACAAGTAGAATAAAAGAATATTGTGGTTGTAAATTATCGCTGCCTTTGCTTAAATACAATTATATCGATAGCAATACGTTTGAAGCTATATCATTATAAATCATTTCAAAAGTACCAACAAAAATGGTGGGTTATATCCAGAAACATGAAGACGACTTTGTCTATGCTCGCGATCTGAAAATTTTATATTACTTTTGCAATAATACTGAAAAATTTAGTTTACACTAGGAACATTTTATCGTAATAAAAATTTTACGTGGCATAGTGTGACATAAAATATCTGAACTCGATGTGTCACAATATCCGCCAGTATGAACATTATTTTTTTCTTACTCAGAATTGCGGTAAGAAAAATTGCTGTGTGTGAACCCGGACTAATGATTAAAATCAAAAATATATTACAATGAACCGATTACAAATTCATAAATTTAGAAAAAAGTTATTAACTTTGATGAAGGTCAAGTCAGAAAACAGTCAGCATTAATATGAGATTAATCGATTTTATTAAACATAAATTCAATATAATTTTTTATGAAAATTTATATATATTATATTTTATATGTATTATAATATGTATTATTTCGAAAAAATATATATAAACTTTTTGACCAGTATTTTTAATTTTTTTGCAAACACAATATTGGCATCACTGTTTTATACACCATTTTTTTTACTCTCACACCAAAATGAACTACTAACATAAAAAATCTAAACCCCCACTGCTCCAAAGCAATAACATAATACACGTACACAAAAATAAAAATAAAAGAGAGAGAAAAGAAACACTTTCATAATTTTTATACTCTACACCACCATAAATAGGGTATTATGCGATTGTGCTAATGATTGTCAACCTGTAAAAATATCTATGATAAATAAATATTTTTTTGTTGTTAAGTATATATATTTTTCACGCTTTCTTTTGATGCGTGGTCTTGGTGTAGGGTAACATATAGTCGTTCTTGGAAGATTATATCTTTCTCTTTTACTCTTTATTTTATATATCTCTTATTGTTTTTGTTTTTCTAAAAAAATCTCCTCATTCCAATTAATAACTAACTGCAATAAATAATTTAATGATGACTTTTTAAGAAAACATCTAATTTTCACTAAACTTCCGTCATATATTAAATATGTATACACAAACAAACAATATAGATAGATTAACCCAGCAGTTTTGGTGATTGTCTTTGATTTGGAGAATTAATTTGATGGAATATTTACCAAATAACTGTTATCTATATGAAAACAACATATTATTATCCTAAGAGGAAATTAATAGATCACCAATTTCTTACAAATAGTCATTTCAAATTAAGTAGTTCCTAAAAACCAAGCTTATATAGTATCAAAAAATATGTACATTGAAAAGAACAGAATTGTAGGGAACTTTACTTTTTAAACGTTTTACAACAACATATTGCGAGTGTGTATAATTAACCATTAAAAGAAATATGTTTAAATGCAATTAATACAAAAAATTATAATAATATTTATTTAGTTCCAAAAAATTTCTAAATACACAAACAATAGGTATTATTAATATTTTGATAAGACTTCAACGTGTATTATGGTGGCGATATGTCATGGGTATGACATGCGTATTTTTACAGTTGCAAACAAATATTAAATATCTAATTTCATTGTTAACCCTAGAATGTCAGTGTACATAAATATATATTTTTTATGAAAATTAAAAATAATAAATTTTTATCAAACTTGTAAGTGAAAATGCTTTAAATTTCTAATCGCACAATGACTCAAATGTGATATGAGCAAATAATTGTGGTATAATAATTTTATGGTCTAGTTATTAAATAAATATGATAATATGTGTTTAGGAAAGAGTTCTATAGTTGGATGATTAAAAAAATATTTTTAAACTATATATTACAGTTGAAATACCACTTTACAGCCGTATTAAAAAAAAAACAAATTTCCTTAAAGTTGTATTCAAAAACAATGATTTGCTTATTAAGCCTTTTAACTTCAAATGTTTTAATATTGGTGTGAACCTACTTTAAGGCACTTTTAAGCTTATGTTCGTTACATTTTTAAAGAAAAAATAATAATAATTTTTTTTATTCATTTGTTAATTTTTGACAAAAATGCCATATTTTTTAATGTCCGGATCTTGAAATTTATTGCAAAATTAAAAATGTGTCAGTATAGTATATATTAAAAAACGTATTAAATGAAATCCGGAACAGCATAATTTCTATAATTATTGATAATCTATAAGCATATTTTAAACTATTAATATTATAAACACAAAAAGATAAAAAAAAATATTCTAGGTTCTTTTGAATAAAATACATTCCTGCTGCCGGCACGTCAACTCAATGTTCGCCACAATCGCATATGTTTTATATTTTCATTGTTTTCTATTACCACGTAATTCCAAATAGAACATTAATGTATACACGTCTTCTATTATGGTGTAATTAATCTATCATATCAACTCCGGATTGAAATGTATGAATTTTAACAGAACAAATTATTAAAATAGTCAGATTTTATCAAAATTTCAACAAAAATAATGTAAACAAAACAAAATATTAAATAGTGATGTTGATTTCATCACAGAATATTCGTTATTCGGATGCATATAATTACATTAAAAAAATTAATGAAACATTATTTCTTTTGTATATTTACATAAGCAAAATTAAGTTTTTCCGCAAATAAAAAATATATTTATCATATAAAACGTACTAGAACATAAAAAATACTTATAGAATAAACAATTAACGAATAATTTATTCTTACTGCTAACAACACTGACAATAAGAATAAGAGAGAAAATGCGAAAGGTTGCCTACATAAAGAAATAAACAGTTTATTAGTTAATAAACACAATAAATATATTTTGAATACGATTTTCTTAATAAATACATTAAGATCTTAATTGTGTATAGCTAGCATGTACATCAAACATAACAACTTTTTGTGAATACGGCTGTATATCTTTATTTATAGCAATTAAACTTTTATCAAAGTCGATAATATGATACAGCGAAGTGGATCAGAATTTTCGAAATTGGTTTTAAGAAATTGGCATCCAATCGAGATCTAATATAGCCTCCGTTTAGACGTGATTGACGCACAAACAAACTTACTAAAAAAATTTCAGGCTTATGGCGAGAAATTTGTTGTTTTTTTTTTTCTTTCAAGAAAGAAAATAATTTTGGATACAAGGGACTTACTTGGATCTTAAATAAAAATAGCAAAGATCCAATAAAGAAAGTTTTTTTTAGCCAAAATATTTCTCAGTCAATGAAGATATATGACAACTGAGTTATAAGTTCCAAACCACTTTTTTTAATTGACTCTAGTTTTCGAGACAAACCGTTATATGGACTTACTCCGTAAATTTAATTAATATTTTAAACAATTTTAATAAATATAAGCAATTTCGTAATTAAAGTCGATTTTTACTTTTTTCTGTGAATCTAATCTATTAAAAAATTTAATTATTTACCTAAATTTAAATATTTGTGTCTTTCAAATAAACAAATAAATTTATGTATGAATGTACATATGTCTACAGTATTTTTTTTTTTTTCTTATTATAAAATAAAATCCCCTTCGCTATATAAATTTCATGGGATCTACCAACAAGATGCTTTTGATGAGGTGAATCACAAATGATTATACGCAGTATGGGTATATTTCACCTATTTTTAAGTCAAGAAACTGATAACAACTTATAATTTTGCTTCATTCTTTAAAAGTATAAAAACAACTGAATATTTTAAAACCAACATCATTCGTTTATCTGCAGCAGTTTTAAATACTTCTAAAACATAGAAAGCAACATGCAATTCTTCAAACATTTAATCGCTATTGCCTTTGCTTTATTTGCCTTAACATCTACAATTGTTAGTGCTGAGCCGGCATCATTTGGTGGTAATCATGGAAATGGCTTAAAACCCGGCAGACCGTTCACTTTACCACCTCAGAGACCCATACAACCAGATTTCAATGGACCCCGTACTCGTTTTTAAGGATATTCAATATGAAAGTCTTCAATAATTAATTTAAAATAAAATAAAGATTAAAATAAAAAATATTAAAATGATGTTTGTTTTTAATAAAAAAAAAACATTGAGTATGAAAAAATTTAATAGTTTTAAAAAATTAGAAATTGTTTTAACTTTAAACAAGATCTAAAAATTAATTGTGCAGCATTGCATTGCATTGTGGGACAGAATCGATTTTTTTGGAAATAAATCTGTAACATCCAATCGGCTAGTTGAATTTGTGTGAAGTTCTTCTTTGTTATAGAAAATGATTGAAATCAATATATTGTATTGAACCGAAACTACGCCACTTTAAAGTCACGGAAAATTAAAAAAAAATGATAAAAATGCATTAATAAAATAAATAATTTGTTTCCGTAGTCTATGCATGTCTTGGTAAAAATTTGTCTAATGTAGACTCAACGTTAATACGTTTTATTCTTTTTTGTGATTTGCTTTTAATCACAGGCAATTGTCATCAATAACATTGAGTCTACATTAGAGAAATTTATATCAAGACAAACGTCAAATTTTTGATTGAGCTGCAGATAATTTTTTATCTCCGTCAATTATAGGGGAAAACGTATATCATAATAAACCATGTAAAAAGTACCAACAACTAAGCATTCTCAAGACAAAGTTGTCAGAGCTCGAGCGCTGACAATTTTCTTTTAACGCTGCAATCATAGTATATTTAGAAAGTATACTCGTAAGAACAGCTGTTTTACAATTTTTTCATTGATACATCTCGCATTACTGTCAAATTGTTTTTGTATTCCCATGTAAATTTTTTTCGTGAGT
>MINK01009921.1:0-15002 GCA_001735545.1 Phormia regina
TTTTAAATAATTATATGTAATTTGTATGTAAAATACACTCAAGAAAATGAAATAAAAATGTATTAATTTTTATACCCTTCACTATGGGTGGGAGGATTATATATAAGTTTGTCATTCCCTTTGTAGTTTGCACAATTTTCGTCGGTACGGAAAAAGTTGTTATTTTTGGATCTTTGTAAGAAATATATGTGTCAGTTTCTGCACCCTTGCACAGTGGGACAGAATTGAAAATTTTGGAAATAAATTTGAAACTTCTGATCGGCTTGTTGGATTTTCATGGTATAGACATCGCAGAGGAGTGTACAATATTAAGTTTCGAAGGAGGCACAAGAAATCCCTCAGAGGGCGGAGCTAAGGGGGCTCAAAGTTAGGAACCTCTGACATATTTGACTATTTTAATCGCTTACTAAATTTCTCTTTCTCGTTTTATTTCAAATATTTGTATACATTGTTGGAGGCCCTGATAACACGGATAAAAAAGTGCTTAAGTGTCCTATTTAAGTACCACAATTTTGCATGTTCCTGGTTCAGTTTTTGCATAAATGGTATTTCTGACCGATTTTATTAGTTTTTTTCTTAACTACTTAAAGAACAAAATTATCTATTAAATAAAAAATTAAAGTCTTTGCCGATTCTTTAAATAAACGATTTTGAATTTTAAAATTGCAAAAATTTTTGTGTTTCTTTTTTAGCCGAAGAAGTTTATACCTTACACCACGATTAGTGGGGAGAGTATTATGCGTTTGTGCATCCAAAAATATTGGTCTAAGACCCAACCTTAATTTATAGCAATCGGCTTAGAATCACTTTCTGAGTCGATTTAACGATGTCAGTCTTCCGTCCGTCTGACCGTCTGTCCGTCCATGTAAACTTTGTAATCAAACTGCAGGTCGTAATTTTGAACAAAAATTAATGAAATTTGGCTCACTGGTTTTTAATAGTTCAGGGACAAAGCCTATTGAAATTGGTTATGATCGGTCCATTATTTCACCTAGCCCCCCTACAAATGTCCTCCCGGAAAAGGGTTTAATGATCATAAATACATTAAATACAGCAACATTTCAATGAATGATTTGGCACATATAAGTTTTATATAAGCTTAAATTTGTGTGCCGATTTTCAGAAAGATCGGTTCATAATTGACCATAGCTCCCGTATAAACCCCTTTTCAGAAAATCACTTTATCGGGCATAAATCCCATTAAAATGTTAGTATCAAGTTAATATACGAAAAAAATAAGTTTTATATAAACATAAATGATACTATAACATTTTACAAAGATCGATCCGTAATATACCATAGCTCACATATAAGGCCATCTTTCGGGAATAGCATCGACGCAATATTCTGTATTCTTATGTTTTTTTTTACACTTAATATGAATATCAGTCCACATTTGGCTCGAAGTCTAATAAAAGAACCCTGCCCTGATTATAATGTACACAATGGTGTAGGGTATCATATGGTCGGGCTTGACCTACTATATCTTTTTCTCTCGTTTTCTATATATTAGTATATAAAAAATGCATAATAAGATATTTTATATGAGAATAGTAATGTCCGTCTCCATATTGTGTTCAAATGGTTCGAAAATTCAAATGTGTAGAAATAAAAATATTTTTAAATATTCTAAATTGTTTTTGTCCTTATGTCCTTCTATATACATATAAGGGTGTAATGGGTCGAAAATAACGCTTAAGTAAGTGAAAGGTGATATCATTATTTCACTATTTACAGTTGTTTTTTATAGTAATCAATTTTTGGATTTAATAAACATATCGACTTCGACTTTCCAGAATTTTTTTCGAGTCATATTCCTAAATAGTGAAATTTCATCCCCAAAAATCCCCAAATAACTCCTTATAATATAACCAAAAATTCCCACTGAAATAATAACTTCATATTATTGATTAGTATAAAACATTATATAATTATATAAGGTATTTCCACATTTATCTTAGAGAAAAAAAAAAAAAACATTTTTAAGTATTAGGGGATTTTCAGAAGTTTAGTTTATGTAAGCAATCGATAAAAAGTTGCCACATACAGAAAAAGGGAAAATAGTTTTTGGAAAATATTGTATATATTGTGCAGTTTGCGTTTTCAATATAAATTAATGTAATATATGTTAATAGAAGATAAAGTTATTAAAATAAAAAGTTAAATGACAATTTTTATTTAAATATTTTTTAAAAGTATCGTCATGCGAAAGCAAGACATGATCCTATTAAAAAACAATTTATGTTAAGACGTGTAGATTTTTTCTAGTTAAATACTGTCATTGAGATTCTTGTACGGGAAATTTGTTTCCAATGATCTATTTACATACGAAGACTAAAATCGACTACATCGGGTACTTTTGAAAATATTCATGACGATATTCACAGTTGTTCTGTATTTATTTGAATGCAAGGGCTTTGGCTGATTGTTAAACCACTCGATCATTTTCTGAAAATATATATGACGATATCCGGCCGTTCTATGTTTATTTGAATGCAAGGGCTTCAGCTAATTGTTAAACTACTAGACCATCTTTAGTTTTGCCACAAAAGGTCTACTTTAAAAGGACTCCTTGTCTGCCATAACACTTACGCATACATAAACAACCAGTAGGTAGTGTTGCTGTAGTGATTTTGAATCAGTAATTTAGCCCATATATTGAGAACATAGTCCTTATCCTTAAATTATCAAACTTTTGTGAATATGTCAGTTTTATCTAACCATTATCGAATTTAGCTAAATTTTCTTTTCCCTTGATGATGACAATATACACGTTTATATCAGTCGAATTATAATATTTAAAAATATTTCTTTATCACTTTCGATAATACTATTTAATTTTATTATTATTCTACATTTTTTATTTTTTATAGTTTTTAATTTGAAATATAACAAAAAATAAAAAAATGTTGGGTTGTGGGTAGGAGCAAGGTGTATTTATATGTATATGAGTCTTGGGTAGGATAAACGTCAAAAGGATAATCATGGCTACCAAAAAAGAAAGTGAAACTACCTTTATATCGTGGTATAAACTACAGTTCCTTTTATTTTATAAAAAAAAAAATAAAATTTGTTATAATTTTATTACAGGGTATAATTATTAGAGAGAAGGTTCTCAAAATTTATTTTCCCTGGGAAGTCAGTCAAAAGAAATCAAATTGAAATTATAAAAAAATAAATAAAATCGATTATTTCTGTTAGCCCTGGTCACACACAGCAATTTTACATTCTCTTTACCTCTCTCGTCTAAAAAGTTAGAATTGCGGTAAGAAAAATTGCGGTGTGTGAATTTAAGCCGGGGTTCACATACAGCAATTTTTCTAACTGAAGATCCACTGCTGTAGAGATAAATATACAGGTATGTGATGAAAACCGATCGTTTTCAAAACGAATCAGTTTGAAAAATTGTGATGAATTTAATGTTAAAAATAACAATTATTTTAAGGTAAATATAAAAAAAATATTTAATAAAATATAAAGGAAAGTGATTAAATTAATTTTTATAAAAAAAAAACTTAAATATCAGTTCATTACACATTTTTTCGATTTAAACTCGATTCGTTTTCCATCACATACCTGATAGTTTAAGTTTACTAAAAACTTGCTATCTAACGTAAAATTAGTTTTTCTATTGTTTTTAATTAAAAAATGAAAATTTTTTAAAATAAAAATTCCCAAGAAATCCCCTAATGCCCAAACCAAATCCAAAAAATAAGTCCTCAATTAGAGGATAAATCTCCTAATCTAATAATACTGATCGACTTATTCGATAGAAAATGTTGATTTTAAATGAATCACAAAAAATATAATAAAATAAATGAACTATGATGGCCTATTTATGAAAAAAAATATTTATCAAGAGCTTTAAATTGATTTTAAATATTTTTTAAATAGACTAAAAGAAAACAATTTCCTAGCGGTGAAATTAAGTCATTAGTACTCTATTTTGAGCCCCATAGCTCCACTCCTGAAATATATTGAAAAACTTATTGAAAAGTATCCAATTTTCACAAATTTTTGATTTTATTAAACATCTTCTTCATAAATTTCATATTTCTTCTCAGATTACAAAATCTATGTAAATGTTACTCTAGAAAAGTACTTGTGTTAGTAGATTTTTAACAAAATTAACAATTTTATATGTTTATACTCATTTCATTTTTATTTAATTAATTTTTGTTTTGATTTAAATTTATTTTATTTTAATAAATAACAGCTATCAAACATCAATAAAAAAAAACAAAAATTATGTGGATAAAAATGTTATTATTTCGAAGTAATAAAAATCTAAATAGCATCTCATTGACATGTTTATATTATTATGTTATGTATCAACCATATAAATGAAAATTATGTTAAATTTCCTGACTTGTCTTATTATCATCTACATATATAGTGTTAATATTTTAATATAATCTCTATTTCCAATTCGTCCCTATTTTATTGTCTACACATTGTAATCAACCATTTGGATTTTGTTTCCCACAAATATTTTATTCAAAGGCACACTAATAAAAACTAAAAAAAAAAAAAAAACTTTGTTATTTTTCCAATGATAAATTAAATAAAATAATGTTGAGTGTTTTTGTTGATTTTATTTTATTATTATTTTTTTCAGTTTAAACTGTTTTTTGAACTTAACCTAATCTATATCATGTTAACGTTTAGAACTTTTTAACCACAAACATCTGGTTTTTGTGTATGATTACAACATTTACGAATATTTCAAATGTAAACAACAAATGTATGCAATGAGTAAATGAGAAATTTAAAAAAATAAAATAAAAATAAAGAATACTAATAAAAACTTAACCATATACGACTATAGTATTGTGGAATAAACCCATCATAGTTAAGGAAAAATATTATAAATAAAAACTTTATTTTCTCTATTTTCTAAGCTTTTAAATATGTAGTATGTAGGTACGTTGGTAAGTGTGTGTGTGTGTGTGTAAAAATAAATAAACATTTGCTTTAAATAATTAAAATTATTTTGTTCTTTATTGTTTATTTAGTAAAGAAAAGGAAAAACTCCATTAACATATTTTTTTTTATTTTATTTTTTAATTAAATATTTTAATAGAAATTACAAAAAAATAACAGTCCATAGTAATAATTAAATGCAGATGCGGATGCCATAGGGGAGTGAATACAAAAAGGTTATTTTTTTTAGACAAATAAAATACATTTTTTAATATAAATATTTGTTATATATAAGTATGTCTCCCCCTTTTTGTGGCTATAACCACCTCTGATTAAATGAGTAGATTAGATACATTTATAATTAATACATTTTCATAATTTTATAAACATCATCACGATGGAGTCAAAACTTCATTGGTATCCAGATCAAGAGTTTGTGCTAAATCAGCTTCATCTATAGTTGCTTGACATACAAGGGGAAATGGCCATTCATGATATATGGTGGGTCCACTATAGTCTCTTAATGTCTCTATAAGATCATCTAATCTTTTGACTTCCATTAAATCAGCATTGAATTCTTTAACTTCATCTAATAATTGATTTACATTCGATTCAAGGACCTGTAAAGTAAGGAAGAGGAAAATAAATTTTAGTATATATAAAGTTAACACAAGATAATGGACCACAATAGTTTAAAAAATTATTCTTTCAATTAAAAATTGTTTAATTTAATCATATCAATTACTAACTATTAAATATATTAAATACAGAAAAATATTTCTAATTAAAATAATTATTTGATCAATAATCAATCAACCATCTGATTGAATGAATTAAGAATTAATATGAGAAAAAAAAAACTTGAATTTTAGTTTCAATTAAATTTTTATGTAAAATAAAACAATTAAAAAGTTGTTTAAAAACCTATTAGATTCCTCGTCACTATTTGTGTTGACTAAGGATATGTCGCAGTTTTACATTTTCTATATGTATTTTTTACTAAGATAGAATCCTAAGATATTCAAAATTATAAAATATAATTATAAAAACTCGATAATCCGCATAATATATTGATGACCTTAATCCGTGTAATCAAATTATCTGGATTAACGAGAGTTTTTCCCTGGTGCACTTTTGTTTGAAAACAATTTTTTTACTAATATTCTAAACAGAGTTTTATTATGGATGATTTCTAGTTTTACTCATAAGTAATGCGCTCGAAGAGTTCTAGCTTTTTATGATTATAAGGTACGCAAAAATATAATTTTAATAACGTTTCTTCTTCGATATTTTGGGACATCTTTTTTGTGGCCTTTAATTCTCTTTTCACAAGAGCCCAGACACTTTGGTGAACTGAATTCTTGCTACAAAAACTACGTTATTATATATGTGCCATTACAGAAACTTTTACAGTACTGACATAATGCTAAATCGGTCAAAATAATATGTGGACATATTACGCTCTTTTGCCAAAGGCAGAAGTACTTTTTGCAAACATTTTTGTGTGTATATTTCGCTACAAAAAGGTTTTGATTTGTCACAACTGCTCTAAGCTTCTTATACCAGAAATTTTGTCTGCTTTTGTGTCCTAAAAGTATATTCAATATATCCTCGAGCATTAGCAACAAAAAAATTTTGACCTAGAAGCTGTGAAAGATCTGCCAGCACATATAATATTTGTATAAAATTTAATTATAATTTCCGTGCTCTATTCATGGTTTCTAAAATTATGCAGTAATTCTCTCTGGAATTGTTTTGGACTTTGTGGAAAACAACTCCACATTAGCTTGAACTTTTCGTACCAAAGTGTTGGAGCTCTCAGCATTTCTACTAGATGTGTATGGAGTTCGTTTCAATATGTTATAAATTTTCCGGCTTTGTCAATATCATGTATGTAGACTTTTTTTGCGGTTTCTATTATCAGTATAATGATACCAGATTTTTTTGGCTAATTTTTTATTTGAAATTTCTTAATAATATATAACACATACATTAGAGTATCTCGAAGAAAGCCTTTTTCAAGATTTCGATGTAGGTAAAACTCTCAAACGATGCGTAAAAATTATTAAACATTTTTTATTTGATTGAAAATCATGGCCTCCATACATTTTGGATTTTTTAATCGAAATGGGATGCAATTTTACATTGGTTAAGCACCCCATAGACACATATTGCATAAGATCCTGCAATAAGTATGTATTAATAAAATTGAGAGTGTTTTTATATACTTGTACTACATATATGGAAAAGCTCTCTCAATTTTACCAACACATTCATATTGCATGAGCTTCTGCAGTATGTGTATATGGGGGGCTTTATGAAAAAAATATTTGAAAGAAATTTAAAGGAGTTTATTAAAACATTTCTTGCAATTTCTTGTACCTTACGATCGGTTTTATGACATAATGGAATGGTTCATCAATTCCAAAAAATATTAAAGTTATCACAGAATATTAAAGTTATTACAGAAAATATTTGGAAGAGTGATGAAGAAATAATTAATTGCGTCTACCTCAGAACAAATGTATGTTAAAAATTTAAAAATTTGATAAATGAAAGATCTGTGATAGAGGAAAAGGCAATAAATTATTAAAATAAAAAATTGTATTTCGTAGCATTCCACTATTTGGAATGCTACTCCTTCTAACCTCCAAACACATCTGATAGAAAATCAACTCAGTTTTCTCAGTGCTTCAACTATTTGGTGCGAAAATTAAAAGTTAATGGGAAAGTTGATAACATATAAAGTTCAAAAAATTCCAAACTGGAATTCTGTAAAAAAAATTACAAGCCAATAATAGGACAATGCCGAGTCCTAGTTAAAACCATTGTCCTAGTTAATAGGACAATGCCGAGTCCTAGTTAAAACCAAATTTCATACAAAAATACTCAAGCTGTATAATCGTAAGTGATGGCAGAATCTTCTCAGCTTGTATCTCAATAATTGTTATTGCTAATGCTCGAAGCAATGTTGGAGATAAGTTTAAGACCCAAAAGCATCAAAAATTTCTTACAAAATTCATGGTATGACAAGCTTTTTGCAATTGCGGCAAAACAGGAAAGTCATTTGATACATTCGGATCTATAAATACCAAAATGTGCATAAAGGAATATTTGCAAAAAAAACTTCTTTCTTTTTCTTAAGAAAGCATAACGTGTCCACATATTTTTGAACCCATTTAGTATCATTTCACTATGGTAAGAAAGCTCTGGAGTGGTACCAAATCAATAACATAGTTTTAGTACCAAGAAAGGTAAAATTTTAAAATTGTCTATAGCTTAGACCAGTGGAGAGATATTGAGCACTTGTGAAAAGTGAATTCAAGAGCACAAAAAATGTGTCCAAAAATACCGAAGATGTGCACACTATTCCGTTTTGTTCTTGAATATTATGTATGTATGAATATGTTAATAATTTATGGATCTCACTCCCTATTTTAGCCATAAAGGGAACAAATTTATAAAATTGGTGTCTATTTTTTAATAGAAATATGGAACATTTTTTTTGCATGATGTATTTAAATGACGTTTTATGAACCAACCTTATTACGAATTTTTGTTAAATATATACTTTTTTAATAATTGGCTTTAAATTACGATTTTTTGATATCCATTTCATGACGAAATTTTTTATTATTATTATTTTTTTTTTTTGGACGAAATGTTCTAATTTTTTTTCATTTTTGTCTTTCGAAACTTAGTTCTTTCAAAAAAAAAAAAAAAATTGTTCTGTTTGCGAAAAACTAAATATGATACAAAATTTTTAATTATGATAAAAAACTCCCCAGTTGGAAATTGTGTCTTGAAGACAGTTGCATAAGTGACTTATATTGTAAAAGTCATTGGAAGATGACATTTATTTGGGATGACTACATGACGTTTTAACATTTTTTCTACAAATTACTACTTTATAAAAATATGTGCAAGTCTGAATGATTTTAATAGCTAGAAAATCTATATTTAGACAGAAAAAATATTAAATTTAATGGTCAGATGTTCTTAGATTTAGTTTTTTTGGTCACTTTTGACTTAACTTTTATTATAAAAGTTAAAGTGACCCGTAAAATCTAAACTTCAGTTATTAAAAGTAATTACAGGCCTTACGGTTATTAAAACTTTTAATAATTTATTTAAAAGATTAATCCGATTATCTTTTTGTTATTTTTGTTAAATTTTGAATTTATATTAGAATACGTATTTTTGATAAATTAATTTCTATTATTTTCAAAAATCGTACTTCTTTTAATAAATGCATCTTACTCAATATGGCTAAATGCTGATATTTTTAGTTCTATTCTTCAAGACATCTTATAGACATGTCAGCAGTAGTGATCAAAAAAGGAAAAGGTATCACTGACAATACATTGAATTATTAAATGCAATAATCATGAAGACATCACTAACAACATGCTGATTAAGTCTTAAAGAAATTTGACAAAATTTATGAATAGTCAATAGTTGTTATGATATATTTTGTATAGGCACAAATAACAAAATCAGTAGCGATTCTGACGCGTCATGAAATTGTCTTATAAGACGTCTTAAAGAAAATTCCAACTAGGTCATTTTAATTATGATCCAAAATTTGTTCTTTTTATTATTTATAGGGTTCCTACACGCAGAGAAAAAATATGGTTCTGGCGACCATAAACTAAGAGCAACATACTATGATTGTAATATATGATTCCATATATTACAATCATAGTATGATTCCATTTTATCATTTATTAGTGAAGTTATAATAACTTTTAGTAAAGTTTATAACCTTTTCCTTAATATTGCCTTCAATTTTATCATGTTTTTATCATCATATATATAATCCAATTTTATCATAAAAATAATCCCAATTTATCATATTTATAATTCAATTTTTTCATAAACGTTGCTATCATGAACATGATATTATTCAAATCAAAGAGAAACGGCTGTACAATCACTGAATAGTTGTGGTGATCATGGTGTGACCATGTTTTTTTCTGCGTGTAGTTAATGAAAATGTCATTCCCTTTGCCAGTAGATACTTTTAGTTCTTTAAATGATTTCCATAAACTAGTGTTATTTATATTTAATTATTTAACACACTGTTCTCCTGTTCAAAATTTTGTTTTAATATATAATTTCTTTTTTTTTACTTTTTTCTATTTTTCTTTTTTCAATGACTAATATTGTTTATTTCCTATAAATAAATTCCTTTTAAATAACCATACTCGTTTAAATTTATTCAAATATCAATTTACTTTCCGCTGTCATCAGTTAAAAAATGTATCTTTACATTTCATTTTAAATGACGGTTTTTTTTTGCTAAACATCTCTATTCATCTGTATCCAAGAGTAATAAATAAATCAAAACATATCTAAAGATGCAATATTCTTAGAGATATACCGGCCGGTGTTTGCTGCCAACAGTATAGAGCAAAATAAAAATAACAAACATTTTTTACTGAAATAAAATTATATTTATTTAAAAAGAAATAAAGTAACTAGTTTTCGTTTAAATGAATGCAAAACGAATTAGAAGCTTATCCATAAAATTTATTTCTCAATTTTTATATTAGAAAATATTTTATTAAATTTAATATTTATTTCTTTGTTTTGTTTTGACCGTTACTGTTTATAGTATCATATTTCAAATCTGTTTAGTTTGTGCTCATGTTGTTGACTTTTTTTGTTTTCTTTTTCATTTTTTTCAATCACCGCATATCAACATATGACATTGACAGAGCTCTCGTTCGTTCTAGTTAGTAAAATAATCGTCATTATTAAGTAGATAGGCATTAGAAATAGTTAGAGAGATGAAAAAGAAATGGAAAAAATTATATAAGGTTACCTTCTATTTAAATGTGTTAATGTAAGAAAAGAATAGCTTAAGGAAAACGTGTAACATAAATTAATAATAATCAGATGCTTAGACAAGGCGGCTAAGGTTAATGGGGAGCTTAAAATAGTTAACTGGAAAATATTGTATTGCTAAGACAGGAATCTAGGAACTTTATAACCTTTTAAAGAGTCTATAGCAATATTTGATAAATAAATGTTTAAAATTTTTATAAAAATTATTTTCATTAACGTAAAATAAAAAAAAATCTTTGAAAAGATAAAAGTAAAAGCCTTGTATTATGTTAAATAATTATATATGTATGTGTATGTATATATTTACCAATATATCAATATGCAAATTAATTACACATTTCAATATTTGATGCACTCGATGTCGCAATTTTTCGATTGTTAAACGATGTCTTTGCACAATTGATGTTGTTGTAGTTGTTGGCTTTGATGCTGATGATATTGTTGATGTTGCTGTTCTCGTGCTCATTGTCATTGCTGATGTTTTTGTTTTTGCTGATGATACTGAAGATATTGCTTTTGTTAGGCTTGATGTTGTTGTTGCTGTTGCAGCAACAGCAGCTGTCATTGTTGCTTTCGTTATAATATCTGGTGTCATTTTTAGTTATTGTTAAATTTTATATTTTTGGTTTTTGTTGTATATATATATATAGTTTTTTTTTGTTTGTGTTTGTTAACTTATTGAAATGATTTCGTTGTATTTCTTTTTTTTAACTGTAATTTCATGTATTTGTTAAATTTTGCGTTTGATTTATTTTTTATTTAAATTTCACTTTTAAATTTGTTTTAAATTAACATTTAAATATGTTTTTATAAAGAATTTTTTAATTAAGCATAATTTTTTTACATAGTATTGATTAAATGTTGTTGTTTTTTTTTATCTAAATATTTAGATTTGTTAAATAAATGTTAATTAGAGATGTTTATTTTCTGAATTTTTAACAAATTAAGGATAAATATGTTTGTGAAATGCATCAAAAATAAAAATTAAAATGAAAAATAAATTTAAAATTGTGTAATGCTTTAATAATTATATTTAAATTTAAATTCATGTTATTTTTTTAATTATGATAAATTAATTGAACTATTTTTTTTTATTTAAAAAAAATTTAATTTCGCTTTAATAATGTTGCGTATCAGTGTTGCCGGTGTCGACAATTCATATTACACAACCAAAGCCTTTAAATTATTAAAAATTAAAAAAATTACACAAAAATGTAAAAACTAATTAAATTCAATAAAAAAATTAACAAATTGATTTATTTTGTCTTAGCTCTGTGATCTCTAAAATATAAATATCGTAGTAGAAAAGCAGAGAAAAGAACTGTTAAAGTAAGTGTTGAATTTAACGATTTGTTGTAATTACAGTTTTTAACCCCTGATTTTTCTACCAGTGGCATCTCTTTTTTGTGGTCTTTTGCTTCTCATTAATTAATACTCATAATTATATTATTTAAAAAAAATCCATTTCCGTTCACTACCCGATTCATTGAGATAACTACGAAACTTTGCATAAAGTTTATTTTTTGATTGTGATAACAGAATAAGAAGATTTAAACGCCTAAATATTCTATAATACATCCGCTAGTAAATTTTAGAAATGGTACCATTTTTGGACCATTTAACACCTGATTTTATACAGCCTATGTATATAAAAATTTGAATTTATTACTTAATTTGTGAAATTTTAAACTTAGAAAATAACTTTTTGCCTGCTAAAAAAATGCATACATTCATACGAGTGGTTAAAGTTCTCTTTTGGAAGCATTTGCTATAAATCGTTGATAGCACAAGTTAAACATTCAGGTTTTCATTTTCACAGTCTTACTTTTTATTAATCGTTAATATACTTATTAATGAAATAAAGTTCCATTGAAATTACACAAAATTTTAACAGAAGTTTCATTATCCAAGGATTTTAAAATTATCGCATTTTTGAATAATTACACAGAAATCGGCAACACTGTTGCGTATGAATAATATGTGTTAATAATACAGGGAACTGGGTTTCTTATTTAATACTAAACATCTTATCGACATTTTTGTTAATTAAGGTAAATCGTTTTTTTTAATTAAGGAGATTTCACTATATATTGAAGGATAACTCGAAAACTACTTATCTGATTTAATTAAAAGAAATATCGAAAATTTCTAACCAGCATTATCTTAATATCTATTGAGTTACTTTTTAAATTTCTTTAATTAAAATTTTAAATTAATGTATAAGTTTTGATTTTATTCACAAATTAGTCAAAATGCACACCCTTTGAGGCTTAGATTCTCGAATAGAGAATATTTTCCAAAATTTCCCAAATTTTTGTTTTATATCAGATTTTAAATATTTTTATATCTTCTTTGAAAGATTTGAAACTTCAACTCAATTTTGTAAAATTTTGTTTTACAATATTTTGTCCGATTTTGTAAATTATTTGATTAATTATTTGGAAAAATAAATGACAATAACTCAACAGGATTATGTACAGACCCTTCCGAATTTGACTGGTTTTAAATCTAAATTTTGATTCTAACATATATGTTTTAAAATTCCAAAGACTAGTTATGTCAACCGAATACATATTTCTAATAGTTTAATAACGGCTTCTTTTCAATAAATATGGACTTTATGGATAAAATAAAAAATTACAAATTGGTTATGATTTTAAATTTTCCTAGATTCTATCCATTCCATTTTTTAAAAGTTTAGAGGTTGATGAGAAAGTAAGATGTTAAGTATTTTGCTGCAACAGTATTTGACCCATAATGTATGGCGGATAGTATTACCTCCAGTCTTATCAATTATATTTTCATATCAATAAAAAAAGACGATAAGAAAGTTAATTTATGAAAATTGTATGGCTTCTGCGGAAATGGTTCATATATTATACGAAAATTAATATCAACTTTGAATGGAGGGTACCACTTTTCTTACTCCTATTAAAAAATAAAACAGCATATTTTAATTCTCGTCATCACAGAATAGTGTGAAAATTTCTATAAGATATAATTTTAAATATATCCCTATTGATCCGAGAACTAAAATAGACTAAAGTTAAATTTCCTTTATTAACATTAAAGATATCATGAAAAAAAAAACTAATGTTTTAAATTATACTATTATTTTTTAATTATTTTATCTTTTCCTAACATTTTATCCAAATTTTATAGATAAAATGTTAAAAAGGGGTCGCGAAACAAGATATTGTAAGAACCTCTGTTTTAGATATACATATGAATTTAGACCACCTTTACGTATGATTAATATTAATTAAAAATTTTATTGATAAAACAATGATATCTTTTGAAACTTTATCAGTTTTTATAGTTTATTTTCATAATTAATTCAAAATATAGTATATGAGTAAATCCATATCAAAACGGACAAAAAACAAATATTTTCGGATTTGATATCTTCGTTTTCAATGAAATTCGCTACAGATATTAATAGCCTGTTTCTCTATGTCGAACGAAAGATTTCTTTCGCCTTCTAAGAAAAAGAAAACTGATTTGGGTTTCTCTAACTTACTTCTATGCAAGCAATGAGTCAAAAGAAAAAGTTTTTCCTAAAAAATTGGGTTTCTGTATTTCGAACGATAAGAACAAAATTGTCAAAATCAGTCACTTGCTATTTAGCTTTCGACTGTTTGATATTCATTTTGATGTATTTGGTATCCATAAATGACGATTTTGTGTCCTAAAAACAATTAAAAAATAAAAAAAAATATTTTTTAATTATTTTAATTTTATTTGTTTATTTACTTTGTTGTATATACGTTGAAACAATTTAGTAGTACTTTTAATATTTTTATGAAAAAGTTACTCTGAAAGAAAAATAAAACAAAAACAAGACGTAACTCGTTCGACTTGCTTTCGTTCGCTTAGATTTTCGTTCGAGGTAGAGAAACAGGCTATAAGTTTTGCAAGTGTTACAATTTTTCTTAGTAAAGAATCCTCCTGGTTCAAAAATATGACGTTTCAAAAATTAGAAAGTGTTTGAATTTTTTTTGATAATGAAACCCTTATCTATATTTGTGCCAAATTTCAAGTTGGAGCCTCTATTGGTTAAGGAGTTATGAAATAAAACATAGAAAAAATGCATTTTTTTGAATGTAAAATTTAAAATATTTACAAAAATTAATTATATAAAAATATAGCCCTTAAAAAAAAATAAAATAAATTCCTTAGTACCACAATATATGGTATATTCATCATACTAAATAAAAACAAACTTTATT
>MINK01009928.1:0-14465 GCA_001735545.1 Phormia regina
TTTTTGAGTCGATTTAACCATATCCGCCCGTCTGGTTGGCTGCTGTAAAGCTTGTGCACAAAGTACAGGTCGCAAACTTTGTACATATGACTTTTTTGGCACAAGGACGAAGCCTATTGATTTTTGTCATGATCGGCTCATTATTTCACCTAGTCACCATACAAATGTTTACCATAGCTCCCATATGAACCCCCCTTTCGAAAATCACTTTAACGTGCATAAATCCCTTATAAAAGTTAATATTAATTTAATATTCGACACATTTAACATTTATATAAGTATAAGTGGGAGCGCAAAATTCCATGAACAGCTCCCATATAAGACCCAATTTCGATGTGAATCTTAATATCGACGTAATATTTTCCACTTAATACAAATACAAATATAGGTCCATAATTTGCTCCCGAATTTTGTTACACATAGGCAATGGTGTAGGGTATTATATGGTCGGTCTTGACCGACTATACCTTCTTCCCGCGTTTTATATTGTTGATGGCCAAAAACATAGTCAAAGTCTAGATGGAAATCAGTTTTATATGGAATTAGAAAACACAATGTCAAACCTTAAGAGTACCAAACCATAATTCAGGGATGATAAATTCATTACAATTGTACTTTTTTGCAGTACAATCTGCTCTTCAAAAGTACAGAAGTTCTCCTGTCATCAATTTAGTACAATTATATAATTTATCGTATGTGTTGTGGAACAATTCCCAAGCCATTGTAATTATTGTTTTTGTTTTTTCAATCATTTTGGATAACCTCACTTTTAAAAGATTGGATTCATGATCGTGTACCATATAAAATTCAATTTGATATTGGTTGAGACTATTAATGCCAAAAAATTGAATTCAGGAAATTTTAAAGCTAAAGAAATGTCCACTACGCACATAGGTTGCTTATCCGAATTATGATGCGCATACATAATGGTGTCATATGATCGGGTTTGGCCAACTATATCTTCCATAACACAGGTCAACAGCAAAAAGTGCTTGAAAAACCACTATGTAATTTTGATGTATTGTGGTTCCAGTAGACAAATATGTTCCAAATTTTAAATTCTTGTTTTTTTTTCTTAAATTCTAAGAAATTTCTTCACATAATTAATGATAACTCCAAAAATGTTAGTCCGATGTTATTAAAATAAACTTTAAAAAAATTTAATTTATGGAACCTTTAATCTGTCTATATATAGCTTTTCAAAAGGCTCAGTAAATTCGGACTTATAAAAAAATTAAGCAAAAAATATACTTTTTACGAGAAAATAGCAGAGTTTTTTGTTTAAAAAAATCATGAAAAATCGAAAAAGACAAAAATTGTTTAGTTTTATTACTTTATCACAAAGCCACATGTAATAGCAACAAAATTAAACAATAAATAAAAATCTAACAATTTTTTCCAATTTTTTTGCAATTAAGTGAATTTACTAATTTTCACAAAAAAATAATGTATGTTTGATAAAGGTTTACTAACTTTTTGTATGTAAATTTCCATAAGAAAAAATTAGTAAACTTTTATCAAACATACAGCATTTTTTGTGAATACGGCTGTAAAATTTTAAGATAATGATAGGGTTTACAAACTGAACAACCAAACGAAATCATCCTGACACACAAATCATTGTTTTAAAAATGATCCGGTTTTTACAAAAGGGCTTTTTCCTATGATTGCCTCTATGCAAAGTCATATTAAGAAAATCTTTGAGGGACTTACTGATGGTATTGGCATTAAAACCTGTACTAGTTATATTAGGAAATAATGTCTATTTATTTCTGTCAACTAAATCTGAGTTGGAGGAAAATAATTATTTGGTGATTTTGTATAAAGTAAAACAATTTCCAGTGCCAATGATTACAATATCTATTAGACGTCTTCGAGCAAGAATTTGACACCGTTAATCTTAAAGATGATGAGTTTAGTTTGCGAATAATATTAATAAATAACTAAAGCAAATAAATTCCCCCAATTATTCAAACTAATTACAACAATTTTATCTGTAATGATACTGGAAGCTAATTATTGAATAGATTTTTAAAGTACTAAATGCTAAAAATCTCTCTCTATGTTTTGTAATGCAAATAGATACTCGAAATATACTTAAAGTGATAATTTTTATTTATTTATAAATTTTTTTCATTACTATTTTAATTTTATTAACAAAAACTATTGAAATTGTAGATATACAAACATTTTTTTTTTATTAATATGAGGCACAAATTGAATAAATGGACAGAAATAAATGTCAAAACGTACAAAATAAAAATTTAATTAAATAAAATATTAAGCACAACCTTAATATAATTAAACAATTGGTTGGAATTAATTAAATTAAAAAAAAAAATAACTAAAGTAGAAGATTTAAATTTGTTTTCATATACTGAACTCAGACCAGAAATCCAGGAAACTGAACTACACAAAAAAATTTTGAAGATTTTTTAAATGATCAAGGAGTGCGATAGAAAATCCTTAGCATACGTTTTGCTTTATAACTTTTTTCGGTACTAATATTATTTTTTTTTGATCTAGTTATCATGGAAAAATACTTCAATTATTGTTTTTAATAACAAACATTTTGATTTGTCGTGATTTTCATTAAAATGAGTGACAACATAGATTTTCGTACTATAAATTATAAACAAAATTTAAAAAAATGCAAATAGTTCCCACAAATAAATGGCCACAAAATTAAAATTTCTGCCGTTAAACTGTTTATAATGTTATTAAATAGTAGCAGGAGAATTAGGACATTGATATGAAACCTGGCTCGGAGAGAAAAACAGAACCACTTGGTATTGGGAAGGTCAGAAAATTGAAAGGATATTGAAGGGAACTCTAAACAAATCTGGTAGAAAAGCAGCTCACTTATCTCAGTGCTTCGACTATTTGGTACGAAAATTTAAAGCTAATGCAGAGTTGTTAACATATAAAGTCCAAAAAGTTCCAAACAGAAATGCTGCAAAAACTTTAGAAGCCAAGAATGGGACAAGGAAACTAAAACCAAATTTTATACAAAAATATTCAAGTTGCATAATTGACGAAGAAACGTATGTGCTTGCAGAATTTTTGCAGCTTTTGTTGTTAATGCTCGGGACAATATTAAAGACATGTTAAGGACCAAAAAGCTGAAAAAATGTCTAACAAAATTCCTGGTATAACAAGCTTTTTGCAGTTGCAGCAAAATAGGAAAGTCATTTGATACATTCGGATTTATAAATCCCAAAATAGGCATCAATGAATATTTGAAAAAAATGTTTTTTTCCTTTCGTAAGAGAGAACAAAGTGTTCACATATTTTTGGATCCATTTGGTATCATGTTAGTGCGGTTAGAAAGCTCTGGAGTGGTATCAAAACAATAACAAGAGAGCTCAATTTTCCTAATTGCCTATGGCAACGGTTCTCAAATGGGGGTCCGTAAGGACATTCGTTGGGGGATCGCAAAGAGTTGCTGAGTTCTATTGTCACTCAAAACAGAGATTCGATCTTAATATTCAAGGAAAACAATGTTAAAATGATTAATATTATTATTTAAAATCACTATATCTTTACATTTTTTTCTAATTTTTAAATTAGTCAAAGTTGAAATGAGTCGCGCTTCTATTGCATAATCAAAAGGAGGTCGCGAATTGAGGTCTTGTGAGAACCCCAATGGTCTATAGTTTAGTCCCGTGTTGAGATATTGAGCTCTTGTGAAAAGTGAATTAAAGAGCACAAAAAAGGTGTACCCAAATTACTAATATTTTAATAGAATATATGCACCCCGTTCCAAATAAATGACTGAAGCAACTATCAATTCCCTAACGAAAGGGTAACCAAAAATGGTCAACATATTCATTAGTAGTGGTGAGAACTTTTAAAAGTTATATTTTTCTGTAAACTATAATAAATTATAAATTAAATAAATAAGAAATTAAAACTCAATTTTTCTTGCCGCAATTCTGACTTTGTAGACGAGAGGTAAAGAGAATGTAAAAATTTAGTATTCTCTTCTTCTCTCTCTCTCCTATAAACTCAAAATTGCGGCAAGAAAAATTGCTGTGTGTGAACCCGGACCAAGTTATTGAATATTATATATCTTAAGATTTTTTTCGAATGCACTCCTTAGCAGATTTTATAGTTTGTATTACGATATTTCCAATTCCTTACAAATGAGAAGCCATTATGAACATTGTCTTGGTATTCATCTTCGGGAGCAAAAATATGACTAAGAACTAGGGTATTCAATTAATTGGGGTTTTAGATTAATTAGTTTATTTGACAAATAATTATTCAGGGTTTAAATAATTAGAGACTTAGTGTAGGTAGAGGGTTTATCTTAATAGATCTATCACCCATTTGTTTCAGTAAATTGAACTTTAGGTATAATACTATACTATGTTATTCAAATTCAAGTAAATCAGTATTTTTAATATAACTTTTCTTATTTTCTGCTATAAATAAGTATATTGCATGTTTATAGCCTTAGATCCAAAGGAAATAATATTGTGACGAGTTCAAAAATTTCAAAAAATTTAAATCTTTCAATGTCGGATTTTGTTCAATAAAATGTCACAGTAAAAAAATAATGTCGCATGATTTCAGTTAATCGCTTGTTCGACACAAATTATTCGGTTTATTCATTATACGAAAATAGACAGTTTTCATATATTCGAACACTTAATCGACCAAAATTAACCGGATAACCGAATGGCGGTTAATCAACTGGATACCCTACTAAGAACTGACTGACTAATAAAAGGTTTATGACAAAAATATGAACCAATTTAATAAAATAGTTTCGAAGGAAGACATCATTAGCTTCATTCACACCATTTTAACAGGCTATTAAGACATTAAGGGATTTCCCTAAAAAAGGGCCTTAATAAAGTTTTACGTTTTAATAAACTTTTTTTTCGAATTTCTTTATAAAATCTTAATTTCGCTGGTCTGGGTGCATTAGAAAAATTGAAAAAAAAGAAAAAAAAATACCTTAATATATGCAATACACCAAAAAGAACAAAAATTCTAAATATAATATAAATGAGTAATTAATTCTCACCTAATCTAATTTATATTTTATTTATTTTTTTAAAATTTTAATAAAACAATATTTTATTTAAAATGCATTAAATGAAATATTAAAATAAAATACATAGTTACTAATTACCACATAAATAAAAAACAATGTATTGTATGTCTGTTTGTATATTTTTTTAGTCAAACATGTGAATAAAACTCCAAAAAATATAAAAAAAAATAGTAAAAATATATATATTTAAAATAAACATAACTAAATATATTTTTTGATTATTAAATGAACTATAAAACAACACAAACAACAAACGAATTCATTATAAAATGTACTTTATTTATTATTAAAAAAAAACTAAATGTTTTATGCAAAAAAAAAAAAATTAAATTAATCAAAACCTAAAACTAAACAAATAAATTAAAAAAAAATATATATTTAAAACAAAAACCCAACTATTGTATCTGAGTGTATGTGTCTGTATGTATCGATAAATGTTTTACAGCTGATTTATGTTAATTTTATGAAAAGAAAAACTATAATTTATTTGTTAATACAATAACAAAATAAATAAAACGAAAATTAAACACAAACACATTTTAGTAAAAAAATTTAAATAAAACGTAAAGAAGCAAAAAAAAAAAAAAAAGTTGAAGTGTTTTATTTAAAAGAAAGGACTAAACAATTTTAAATGGAATCCATTTCACAGTTGGGGTAGAATTGAAATTTTTTGGAAATAAATCTGTAACTTCTAATCGGCTGGTTAGATTAGGTTAGGTTTTATTGGCAGCCGCCTTAGGCCAAGCTCACTTGGGTCCAAAAAAAAGGTCCCGTTGTGTTACCATTGAAAGCTTCCGCTGCATCAAGGCCTAACCATTTTGACCATCCGATCTTTCGAATTACTTCGTTGATCCTGCTAGATTCAGCTCTAAAGAGACAAAATTTGTCTACTAAGGCCCTTAGACCAAATAGACGTTCTCTTTAGTCCCCAAAGGACGGACAGTGACATAGAAGATGTTCAGTGGTCTCCTCTTCTTCCACATCTTTGCAACTTCCGCAAAAGTCGTTATAGTGGAGTCCAGCCTTCTAGCATGTGCTCCGTATGGCCAGTGACCTGTAATGATACCAGAGATGGAAGAGCAGCTGAATAGTTCGCTGCTCTTTCATCTTGGACCAGATTTTCCTGAACTCTACACAAGTGGGTTCCCTGCTCCATCTTTTCATAGCTTCAAGATGAAATTTTCTGCTTACCTATTGTTAACGGGGCGCTTATATTATCGATGTAACCATATTGGTTTGAATTGGCTCCTGCACACGCAAGTCTGTCGGCTTCGCAGTTGCCGTCCCCGTGCTCTGGAAATCAAGTGAGGGTAACCAACGAATGTCTCGCGATCTCCCCCAGAGACAGTCGGCATTCATGGACAATTCTTGATGTGGTATACACACTTGTCAGGGAAATAATGGCCGCCTTTCTGTCAGTAAATATGTGAATATCCTTGTTAGATATTCCATAATACTGCACCCATTGTGCGGCTGGATTTGCATGAAAATTGGTATAGGCTTAGCGGAGGAATGTACAATGTTAAGTTTGAAAGGAGCACTAAATGAACCTCTCAGTTCAGAGGTACAAATTTCAAATTTCTGTCCAATTTCAAATATTCTTTATAATTATTGTAGGCACTGATAAGGTAATGATATTGACTTCCATTTTGAAGTCGATATCATTACCGAGTCGAAAAATAAACGATTTAGAATTTGAAAATTGCAAAAATTACGACTTTTTTTTTTTTGCCGAAAAAGTATCTTTATACTTTTTTCTCTAAAATAAAAATTTCTTTAACAACATATAATAATTTTATACTTTTCTGAAAGATATTTTCACAGAAAAGACCTCAAAATAAAAATCAAGCCCAATAACTTATATGGTCAAGGTACACTCACGCCCGAATTTGACACATTTTATATAAAAGTTTTGACTTTAGCATATATTTTCTCAAATCCCAAAGCACGAATCGGCAAACGGAATACAGTTTAAGAATCTGTAATATGTTGTTAAAAGTTTTCAATTAAAATTCTACGGGACTTTGGAAAAATGTAGATTTTATAGTCGAAAATGTGAAAAACCATATGGGATTTTTGGCATTTTTTGGGAATTGGGGGATTTTTTTTCAGTTTCTCATTTTATACGATAAAGTCTATATCCTCCAAAATTTCTCAAAAATCCACCTTTTTACAAAACTTTTACTTTAATTTCAAAAATTAGAAGAATTCTAAACTCGATCTTTTTTTTCATTTTCACATTTTCGACTACAGAACCCGCTTTTTCCGAAATCCTGTAGATTTTGTTTTAAAACTTTTTAACAACTTATTTTACATTCTTAAAATACATTCCACTTAAGAAATAAAATGTAGGGGAGAGTGTGTACCTAGACCACTTGAGTTATTGTGCTTTATCTGTGAAGTTGCTAAAGAAAATTTGTGGTAATTTTCTAGGTATCACTGCACCCAATATCTTCTTCGGGCATCTCAGGTTCTAGAGGAACCCTTAATATGAATTTATATTCACAGGAACATTCTTAAAAGCGATTAGTGGAATAGGTGGACGAATATAATTTATGAAACTCTCTCTGAAATGGTATAAGAAATAGGTTTTTATTTTGCCTAAAAGTACATTAACATGTTCTCTATTTCAGGCGCGGATCCACGGGGAGGGAAACAGGGAAATTTCCCTCCCTAAAATGAAAAATCTTAATGCAAATATTGTACTAAATCATAAAATTTTAGGAAATGGTTGTGAAAATCATTCTATTTTCCTCCCCCAAAAGCATGAGCTTGATCCGCGCCTGCTCTATTTAATGCTGTTCAAATTAATCTAAACTATAAAGTTTTTTATTAGAAGAGTTAGAAATCTTATACTTATATAAAGAATCTGAATCTGAATGGAAACTAGTAGTCAATTTCAAGGATAAGCATATATTAAAGTGGCTAGTAAAATAATAAACATGTGCTCATTTGTTTACTACCAAAACTAACTATCCTTACTAAATGATCTTGTTAAAAAAAAATCTATTACTACCCTTAAAACTAAAGTTTTGCTCCGTTTCTAATGTAACATAAAAAAATCTATCAATGCAAATATCTAAAATCTCAAAAATATTATACTCAAAATTCTCTATAAGATCATTTAATCTAAGCAAAAGACGAAGTCCAAAAAACAATAAAAGAGTAGCAGGTGATTTTCTAGCTTTAACTAAGAAAATAATACGAAATAAAAATCTGTTTCGTAAAATGAGTGTGGGAATTTAGGGTGAATACTTTCTCACGATAAGCGACAAGTGATTTCCTTTTTGAAAATACTATAAACTCATACTGCTGTTTTTCGATCGTTCTCAGATGTCCAAAACCTCTCTTTCATACTTGTACTTTTATTCATTCATTCATTCATACAATTTTGGCTTCATTCATTCAGTTTCTTGTTCCTTTGAAAAATGTTTATAGTTTGTGTTTAACGTACGTATAACATGCGTGTTTTAACAAATAATAATCCATACTCAATATACTTGTATTTGCAATTTAATGTTAATGCTGTTGGGGAGGAAGTAAGACCGACGACGGTCTCACAACAAAAAAAAATAAAGAAATAAAATAACATGCAGACAAATGAAAGGACGGACGGACTGAATGACTGACATACAAGTAATCATACAAAGAGCACACGATTCGTGTGTATATTTTAGTTCGCATGCATAGAATGTGAGCATCGTAAGAATTACTCGTTCGTATATATTGAAGACATGCAGCTAAACACGAGACTTCTTTTGATGCAAGTGAGCACGAGAATTAAGCCATACTTTATGTTAAGTTAATGCATTGAGAGCCATAATTACAGTGAACGAAATTTTTTGTGATAATAAGACTAAAGAGAATTTTATTTGTATCTTAAGACTAAAGGTTAAATTTTTATTACGATTACTTGGAGTTCTGTATAGATTTCCCTTTTCGTGTTTTTTTACACTTTTAGAATTTTTACTATGCACTGGTAATATTCTAAACTAGTTTGAAAAAGGATTTGTGTTAGAAGTGTACAACATAATGTTTAATTTCCCAGAGGGAAAAGAACTAACACAAAACATGTCACGGGATTGGGCCAAAGTAATAGGGACCGGTTCTAGTTCTAATGCTTTGTATGAGCTGGACATTACCCTTTAACATGGTGTTGGCCTTGAAGGAGGAGAAATTTATATTCAGTATTAATAAATATTATACAATTTTGTAAAACAAATATGATTTATTTTTATTTACAATTTATATTTTTTGTTAATCTCGATAGTGGCACCCCGACTCGAACTCAGTTTACTTTTACTTAAATCATGCTTTATAATCCCAGGTTACTTTTACTTAAATCAGCTTTATAGTCTTAATACTGTCTTAATACATTGTTATAGCGAACGAGTAGCTCATTAGCTCACACTGGTTAAACTGGTTCTCAACTGGAAGCTTGTTGACTGTAAGGTATCAATTGGTACTTAACAGGAACTTTGGTGGCTATTAGGTGTTAATTGGTACTCAACTGGTGCAGGGTCACCGGTACTATTTTAACGAAATCGGAAAGAAAACTTATACACAACAAATAAAAATTAAATACAAAAAGATTCATTTCACCATCTTACCAACAAATGAGAAAACTTCCGCCTTAACGTATGCTTTCATATTAATAAATCTAACTTTTTTCAAACTACGAAAATTAAACAAAAAATAGTCCTATTTTTTTTACAGCTTTTGGTCTCTAACTCGGTTGTTTATAAACGTTTCAAAAAAACCAAAATTTTATAAAAATAAATATGAACGATTTGTATCTGCAGCTTAAACAGGTCCTTCAAAAAATAGAAAATACGTTTTGCCCCGATTTCTAAGTTATTATTTAACCAATTAATTTATTTTTCTCAGAACAAAAATTCTAAAAAAATGTCTGAATTTTGTAAAAATGAACTATCTAGTATATACAGATGCTTCAGACATTTGAAAACAGTTTCTAAATAACGGTTTTTTTAAGGATATCTCCGCCATTTATGAATCGATCTCGAGAGAATTTCCTATCGTTTGGTATACTATATTATAAACGGCAGTCATCTGTGGTCTTCATTAACGCAATTTCAATCGACACACGGACGGACGGAAGGACAGTGTCCAATCTTCATCATTTCTTACAAGGATCCCAAAAATATCTCCGACGAAAATTGTGGAAATTACACCTGTGGTGAAGGGTGTAAAAATAATGAACATTTTGTTGTTTTTTTTATATTTTTTTGTGCTCAAATTTTCCTAGTTTTAAAAAAAAAAATTATATTTATTAATAATGAAAGTAATATGTAAGCGGCGGAAGTTTTATTATATGTTGGTTTATATTTCGGTTTTTATATTATCTCTTTACCTTTCTACCAATGACAGATTTGCAGCAAGAAAAATGGCTGCATGTGAAGTCCCACTAATCGCGGGTTCACACTACTAAGAAAATTTTATTTTTAATATTTATATTATTTTAATAAATATGAAGCACAGATCATAAACTTAACAATTTTTAAATTTCATTATTTTACAATCTCTTAATATTTGATAGCAGTATTATGCGATTAAAATCACGGCGCACTAAAGGGTTAAAATTAACTTGTTAACTTGAGAGTAATTAGTTCTTGGAATGACATCTATTAATGACATTCTAAACCAGATTATTTTATCAATATCCCAAGTTTTTACTAAAAATCTAAAGTTTAATTTCACTTAAAACTAAATTTATCACCAAAATTTTTATTCTTTTAAAAAAATTTCCACAAAAAAAATACAAAAAAAAAAAAAAAATTATTAATTAAAATTTTTNNAATTTCCACAAAAAAAAAATTATTAATTAAAATTTAAATTTTTCAAAAAAAAAAAAATTACCTAAAATTAAATTTTTACCTAAAATTAAATTTTTACCAAAAATCAAATTTTTACCAATACCAATATATATGAATTTTCACCAAAAATTCTTTTTTTTTTTTTACCAAACATTCAGTTTATACCAAAAATTAGATTTTCACTAAAAATTAAATTTTCACTTCAAATGTTTGCCACAAATTTTATTTTTCACCAAAAATTTTTACTAAAACTCAATTTTTATTTTTCGCCAAGAAATTGATTTATTTCAAAAAATTAATTTTTCCGTTTTTCATTAAATTTGATTCGATTTTTTCACCAAAAATTCTATTACATCTATTAATGACATTTTAAATAGAAGCAGATTTTTTTTTCAAAAATCAAAATTTTTACAAAAAATCAAAATTTATTCTGGAAATTTTAAATTCACAAAAATTTGGACTTTTTACTTAAAATAAAAATTTTCACCAAAAATTTTATCCTGTAACTTTTTATTTTTTGCTATTTTCCACAAAAAATTCAAATATTTACATTTTTCAATAAAATATATAATATTTATAATAAAATAAAATTTTCACTAAAAATTAAATTTTTAATAAAATTTCAATTTTCTTAAAAAACAATCACTAAAAATTTTATAATTCATCAAGAATTTTATATTTACAAAAATTTTTTTCGTCTTTTCAATAAATTTTATTAGATTTTTCGTCAAAAAGGAAATTTTAAATAGAACCAGATTTTTTTTATCAAAAATTAAAGTTTTTACAAAAAATCAGAATTTATACCCAAGATTTTAAATTCACTAAAAATTAGATTTATACTTAAAACCATTTTCACTAAAAATTAAATTTGCACTAAAAGTTTAATTTTCACTAAAATCAAATTCTTTTCCAAAAATTAATTTTTTCGTTTTTCATTAAATTTAATTCGATTTTTCATCAAAAATCCTATTACATCTATTAATGACATTCTAAATGGAATCAGATTCTTTAATCAAAAAATTAAAGTTTTTACAAAAAATCCAAAAATTTATTCCCGAAATTTTAAATTCACAAAAAAATTTGACTTTTTATTTAAAATTAAATTTTTTTCACCAAAAATTTCATTCTTTATTTTTTTGCTATTTTCCACAAAAAAAAAATTCAATTATTCATTAATATTTATATTTTTAAATAAAATTAAAATTTTTATTATAAAATTAAATTTTCACTAAAAATTTAATTTTCTTCAAAAATGTTCACTACAAATTTTATTTTTCATCAAGAATTTGTTTTTTTTTTTTTCCAAAAATTAATTTTTCGGGTTTTCATTAGATTTAATTCGATTTTTCATCAAAAATCCTATTAATGACATTCTAAATAGAACCAGATATTTTTATGAAAAATTAAGGATTTTACAAAAAATCAAAAAATTTATTCCCGAAAAAATTCTTTTATTTCCACAAAAAAATTCAAATATTTATTAATATTTATATTTTTCAATAAAATTTCAATATTTATAATAAAATTAAATTTTCACTAAAAATTAAATTCTCATTAAAAATGTTCCCGAAATTTTAAATTCACAAAATATATATTTCACTGAAATCCTATTTCGATTGCTTGGCCAATAAGAACTTCTGGTCATCCTGAAGCATTCGAATAGGACATCGCAAAGGTAGCCAAACAGATCTTATAGATGTCCGAAAAACTATTCATTTCAAAACTCTACATAAAATTTTTCTAAGTGTACACACTGTTAATACTTAATAATCACAGCCATAACAACAAGCATTGATTACTTCCTTGACTGAAAGAGCTGGAATATAGTATAAGTAAATCGCAGAGAGTGAGAGTGCAAGTATCCATAAATAAAATACAGGTTATAGTGTTTTTATTTCAATAATTTTTAAGGGTGGAAAAAAGTACCTGCTGCTGTTGCCAACAAATGAATGAGCACAGTTCTGCATACTAAAACACTGGCGCATCCAAATAAACCAAAGCGAACGAAAATATAATCATGTGCAATGTCTCTATTGTTTACTGATATAAATTGTGAGTGAGTGAGTGATTTTTGTGCCAACCTCAACAACTTGCTCTACAAAAAGGATCGTTTAGCTTACGGGCAACATCATTTATAAACCAGCTACCGTACAGTAAACAAGTCAGCATCAAATTTTCATATTACATTTGCTAAATATTAAAGCAAAAGTAAACAAAAAAATATTATAAAATAATAAAATAAATTCTTAAAAAAATGGCAGTTGATGGACAAAAATTCATGACAAAAACTCAACATTATCGCAAGGTGACAAAACCTTTGTTGGAAAGAAAACGAAGAGCCCGCATGAATCTCTACTTAGAAGAACTGAAAGAATTAATTGTGGATACCATGGAACAACAGGGTGAACATGTTAATAAATTGGAGAAGGCTGATATACTTGAAATGACTGTTAACTATTTGAGAAATCAAAAGGAATTAGTTACAAATCAGCAACAACCTTTGACAAATGATACAGTTAAACGTCCCTTAAATGTGGAGAAATTTCGTGAGGGTTATACCCAGGCTGCCTATGAAGTTTCTAAAGTATTTTCTACTGTTCCTGGTTTAAATGTAGACTTTGGCACTCGACTAATGAAACATTTGGGTTATCAACTTAAAGATTTAAAACAACAATTATTTTCGGCTAATAACGACCATCAACAACCCTTAATTATAAAGGATAAACAAAACGAAAATAATTTGCATTTAAAAGGTGAAGATGTCTGGCGTCCTTGGTAGGAAAACATTGCAACAACTTTAACTGGCCCATCAGGAAATCCAAGATACAAATTATTATTAATTAACAAGCTTTATTAGTAGTTAAGATAACAAACAACAACTTCCAGTTTCAAATATTGATGTACAACTTTAATAATTATTTTAGTTTTTATAGTATTTACTATTTTTAAGTACAATTACTTTTGTGATATTTTGTGATAGTTTTAAGTTCAAACAACGCGTGTTTTATCTAAAAAGCTTTAAGGATCTCTTTGCATTAAAAAAAGTATTCCATATAAAGTTTAAGATTTTTAGTAATTAAGTTTCACAATGATCTTCCATTTATATTTGATTGAATTGAATAAAAATATATATATATTGATAAGAAGAAAAAATTCCGATTTTTTTACTACTGATAAATATAACATTAATTCACGATAGTGGAAAAGTTTAAAAGCTTATGATTTTCAAAAGCTTGTATTTGGGTATAGATTCTGAATAAAAAGCTTTTTATACTATAAAAAACTAAAATTATCATTATTGTAAGAGCATATAGCAACGGTTCTCAAATGGGGGTCCGTAAGGACATTTCTGGGCATCGCGAAGATAAATTGAAAAATATTCATAAACACACAATTTTTTTTTATAAAAATATTATGTTGAAATTTTATATAAAAATTCCAATTAAAACCTAAACCTATTTAAAAAATGGAAAGAAGAAAATAACTGCTATTTTTGATCTTTTAAACCAAAAAAAAAAAACAAGTGAGAATGTTATATTCGGCTCGGCCGAATCTATTATACCCAC
>MINK01009930.1:321-10564 GCA_001735545.1 Phormia regina
TCAATAAATATAAAAAAATGTTTTATGAAAAAAGTACCAAAAATGGGTACGATTTTTACGCCTTAAACGTTTGAATTTCTAAAAAGTACCGAATTCGTATTTCTCGTTTTTTGATAAGTTATGAATACGACAGACATTTTATCGGTATGTTCATTGGTTTCAAAGATACATATGGTGCCAAAAAAGTACCAAAATACAGTTTTTACTCGGTTTCTCCCTAAAACGGCTAATTTTCAAAAAAAAGTACCAAACACCTGTCTAATTATTTTTTAAAAGAATAACGATAACTATTCAGCTTTTTTGTTTTTAAATTGTGAGTTATTAGGTTGCCCTTTTTTTACTACCTAAACATTCGAATTTCCAAAAATCCCGTCTTAGTGGATCTATATGGATCGACACCTACCCACGTTCCAAATTTCGTCTCTCTAGCTTCAGCCGTTTGGGCTGTGGGATAATGAATCAGTCAGTAAGTCAGTCAATAACATTACTCTTTTATATATATATATAGATTACCGAGCAGGTCTGGTAAAACAATTGGAACATCTGTATGAGGAAGAGTTAAACATTTTTAACCGATTGACAATAAAGGAAAATATTCGTAATAGTTGGAGCAAAATAGTAATTTTCCAATTTGAAGTCTTTAGAGTTCCCTCAAAAAAATATATATGATTTTTCTGGTTATTGAAATTCCTGCGCAAGATTTAAGTGTCGAATTGTGTAAAAATATTTATACACCGTACAATGTTGGATAAGTGTATTATATGTATTACTCTACATTTATAGTTTTAGAGCACATTTCTCTTATATTTATTATTGTGAGTATAATTGTATGATACTCTTAATTCGTTTACACGATCATAATTTTAATAAGCCCAGGTTCACACACAGCAATTTTTCTTGCCGCAATTCTGAGTTTAAAGGAGAAAGAGGAGAAGAGAATAATAAACTTTTACATTCTTTTTCCTCTCTCGTCTACAAAGTCAGAATTGCGGCAAGAAAAATTGCTGTGTGTGAACCTGGGCTTATTATTAAAAACATTTATATTTGAACAAAATATTCGATTGTTTGACTAAGTATTCGAATATCGTCATTAAAATATTGAAAATAGAGCTAAGAAGTTTTTGCAATGTTAAAACAGCGAAAATTAATAAAGACTTGCAGAGAGCTAAACTTGCGAATGTTATACTGAAAGTACAAAAATAAGCTGAAGTGTGCCATTTAGCACTTAAAAATATTACAAAGTTTTCATTTATTTTGATGAGCTTTTTCATTTAGTTAAACAATCAATAGGTATTACAGTTCTTCTAATCAATGCCTACATTAATAAGTCTAACTAACAATAGAAGTCATTCTTTATACTGCTAAGGGAGACTTAAAAATGTAATAAACATAAAATCTCTATAAATTCCTTTCAATTAAATACAAACTAAAAGTAATTTTTTGCTTGAAACATTTTTGAAATAAATGTATTATTTTATAAAGTAAATAACTAATGAACATTTTTCCAAATAAAACCACTACTTTGAATTGTAATATTGGTATCTGTTTTTTTTAACATTTTTATTATTGTTTTTAAAAAATAGTTAATTTATTTTATTTTTTTATTGTTTGTATTTTTTTGTAAACATCAAACATTTGTTTTGTTGAATTTCTTATACAAAAAGCAATTACACAAATAAATTCGCACTTAATTTAACACAAAAGAAAACATTCATTTCATTTATGCATCGATTCTTTAGCATCGATGTTTCCACACACAAAAATCATATTGATTTTTAAGAACTTTCTTCCACTACATCCTCTAAAGGATGTTTATGAACTTTGAAAATATTTGAAAGTTCATCGAGTAGAGTTTCGGAACGATAGGCAACACGAATATCGGGTACATTGGTACGTGTTATATCGTTGCCAGCAACACCTTCACGTGTATAATTTGGTCCCAGCCAATGTTGTTTCATCTAATAAGCAAAATAAAAAAATTAGAATTTAAGACAATTTTAATTTTTTTTTCAAGATTTATTTACCTTGTGTGGAAAACCACTCATTAAGACACTATTACGAGCCAATTCACACATATCGCAAGAACTCAATTTCCATACTTGCGCCGCAATACTGTATTCTTCCATTAAAGGTTCCTTGGTAAAGTGAAATTGTAGAGGATCATCAGTGGATAAAGAAACAATAAGACCACGAGCCAAATACTCCGGCAAAGGATTACGATGATAATTGAGGAACAGTGAATTATTGGAGAGTGGTGACATAGCAATACCAATTTGTGATAAATAATATAAATACTGGAGAACTGGTACTTTACGCAACAACAAACCATGAGAAATATTTTCAGCCATTAAATAACCACAAACTAAATGTTGTACAGGACCAGCCTCACCACAATGGGGACGTAAAACAAAAGTATTTAGGCCGCGTTCCCTGCAAGTTTAAACAAATATTTTTTTGTCATTTTAAAGAAATACATACAAATATAATTGTACTTACTTTCTAAATTGATTTAACACCGTCATATTAGCATACATATAATAGATATAGTAAGCATATGGTGGATTCTCATCATCAGTCCACTTGGGCGGTGTGATGATATCACCATCAAATAAAGGATTTTCTGGTTTTGATTCATCATCTACCGAATCGAAACCAATAACATAATGTAGGAAACGATGTAGTTCAGGATGTTTACTAGGCTCTTTGGTGGCCTCAAATAAAGGCAAAAATATATTGTCCAATATGTCTTGGAATGAGGTCATTAGTTTGTTCGATTTAAAGATATCACTGAAAAGGTAAAAAATAAAATATATATTTTAAAAATCAATGTGATTTTTCAATTAATTTTCCCAATACTTACTAAAGTCTAGGTATTTGTATTAGCCAACGTATATTAGTAGAATAGACATTATAATCAATAGCCCATTTAGCCAATTTTTTCCATTCATCCCTAGATTTGCCATAAATGGATAAACGTAATTCGGCATTTTGATATTTAGATTCTTCCAAATCAAAGGCAACTTCCTGATATAATCAAAACGATAAAAAACAACAACAAATATTAATTTAACTAACTTATGTATTTATTAAACGATAATTACCATGCTTACCTTGATAATTTGTGCAAAATATTTTCCATTTAAATAATTATCCGTTTTAAGGAAAACCTCTCTTAGACGAGATTCACCAATGGGATTATACTTAGCATTGAATTTATCAAAACGATGGAACGTATTACGATCGGCATGTACATCTAGCATATCTACTGTCAGATCATAAGTAGTTAGATTCATCGATTGAAAAACTTGAGATAAGGTCATTTCTTGACCTTTGGTAACGGTAACCACTTCGTTGGCACTATTTTTAAGAGTTTTCTTAATAAAGCGTAATAGGTGTTTTTGATTCATGCATGAGGCGGCATGTATGTGGGTATCGACTTTTCTGTGAATCGAAAAAAAACAAATTTTAAAATATTTAGAAAAAAAAAATATATACGTTAAAGAGATTTGTTTGAATAGAATTCTTTATTGAATTAATTCATACAATTAATTTGTCATATTTTCCATATTGAATAAAAATAATTTCCTGTAATATTTTGTTTTTTACTCTTTTACAAAATCAATTGAAAAATATTATCTAAGTAAAGCTGAATTGTAAAACATTTGAATTGAAGAGAATTTGAATGATTCAAAATACTTTTACAGCTTGAATTATAAATTGATGAACGAATTCTTTAGGAAACTAATTCTCTACAGAATTAATTCAATTTATATGAAAAGCAATTAATTTCATTCTATAAACTAAAATAATATTGGTGCTTTAAAAAAATGAAAAGGATAATAAATTTAATTCGATTTACTTACCTTATATTATAAAAATCTCGATGTGGCACAGCCTTTTGCGAAGCCAATTCTCGCAATTCATTAAGTAGAACATGCAATTGGAATTTTGAAGACAAATAACATAAACGACGATAACAAAACGATTTTCTATAAAAAAAGAAGAACGTTAAAAGGAAAACATATTAGAGAAATGTATTTATTAGTGTCGAGTTCTATATAACCTTCACCTTATTTTCTTTAGAACCAAAATAAAATTTAAGAGTTTTTCAAACTTAAAAGTTTTTTAGTTTTCTTGAACAATGGAATCATTTTCGATCTAATTAAATATTTGGATATTAATTAAAAAAATTTTGCTTCCCTACAAACATTTGGAAGATATCTTCCTAGAAGATATTTACGCAATACCTTCTTTTTATTAATTAGAAGACAATCATCAAAGCAATATTTTCATAATAATATATTTTTTAACGACTTAGAGAAAACTAGGAAACAAACACAAAAAATAAATAAAATTTTTTGTCATCAATAAAATAAAATTTATCATCAAATTGTCGCCCATTTTTTCAGTAAGCCCGGGTTCACACACAGCAATTTTTCTTGCCACAATTCTGAGTTTATAGGAGAGAGAGGAGAAGAGTGTACTAAACTTCTTATTATCTTCACCTCTCCCATCTACAAAGTCAGAATTGCGGCAAGAAAAATTGCTGTGTGTGAACCCCGACTAAGGTGATTATCCCCTCCGCAATAAATTGATGATATCACATTTAAACCATCTAGAAGAAATTAACGCAATACATACTTTTATTTTTCATTAAAATTTTTTCATTTGTCGAACAATTATTTAGAAATTATATTAACATTGGAAATTTTATATCTCTTAGATACAGTTTTTTTTGTATCTTATGTGAGCGTGCAAGTTTTACATGCTTTATAATGTAATGATATTTATGAATGGTGTTTAATCATCTTTTATCATATTATTTAATGATTTCTTGGGCAATTTATTATTCATAAATTTCTTTTGCATTAATATTGTTATTAAATATTCCGGAAGATTATCTGGCGTTACCGTCTTTTTTCGCATAGATGATTATCTAGCAACATTGTCTAATTTTCTTCAGGGCGTATTGATTTCTTATTGCTTGGATGTATCGCCGGTGACGCACAAAACTCTCTCAATGGGGGAAACTTCCGCAATACGAATATCAACATTGCGGCGATAATTTTTTTCTTCTAAACAATACGAATTCGAATTATTTTCGTATTATTTCGCTTGTAGGGTTATTTTGAAAATTCTTTATTTAGAACTTTTTTGTAATTTGTCTTTTTATTGTTCAATATCTTTAGAATTGATACCTTTTGGAAAAATTCATATTATTTGAATATTTATACCCAACACCACCATAGGTGTGTTTGTGCAAATATTGTAACGCAGAGAAAAAATTTTCCTACACCCACCTTAAAGTATACCGTTTTACTCAGAATCACTTTTTGAGTCGATTTAACGATGTCCGTCCGTCCGTCTGGTTGGCTGGCTGTCCATGTAAAGCTTGTGCGCAAAGTACAGGTCCCGGAATACAGTTTTAACACTCAAACATACCTTAAAAATTTAAATATTTTAATGAAATTTAATATAAATAAGTTTTATGTGTAAATCTATGTGCGAAATTTCAACAAAATCGGTCCATAATTTACCATAGCTCCCATATAAACCCTCTTTTGAAAATCACTTTAATGTGCATAAATCCCATAAAAATGTTAATATTAATTTAATATAAATATATGTGAATCTTAGTATCAACGTAATATTCTATCAATGGATACATACAAGTATATGGCAATGGTGTAGGGTATCATATAGTCGGTCTTGACCGACTATACCTTCTTCTCTCGTTTTTATTTTTATTTTAAATTATGTATTGATTTTAATAAAACTGAGTCTTATTTTAATGGCAACAAATTTATCATTATGATTGAAAAATAAAAATTTGAATTTTTTACACTTTCAAATTTAATTTTTTTAATAACAAATTAAATTAATTCATATATTGAATAGAAGAAAAAAATTTGAATGATTCAATATATTTTTTAAATGTTGAATTGCATTAAAGTCGTAAATTCTTTAAGAAATTAATTCTTTATATAGTTAAATTAATTCAAAAGATGTGGAGTAAAACAAATTTTCGAATTAAATTATTATGAATGTGTTTAAGGAATAAATACAAATCGTTATTTTTCACAATACAAAAATAAATAAAATAACCAGGATTCGTTAAAATATTTGTACGTCAATAAAATCGCAAAAAATATATAATTATAAAAAATTGCATATCGAATAATTTTGCAAAATTATTATATCTTAAGCTCTATAGTGTAGAAAGTCAAATACAAATTTCCTATCACGTCATATGCATAAATTAACATAGATATCAAGATATGTTGTTAAAAACCTTCGGTTGTCAAAAAAAAAAAAAAACTTAAAATGTTTTAGCAAAAAATTTCATTGAAAACAAAAACAATTGTTTGAATTGAGTTTTTTAAAGCTTAATATTCTATATTAGTAATCTATGATCACGTGCATAGATTATTACATATATATGAAGTTCAGTTTTCAAAAACCAAAGTCGATTGTCAAAAAAACCTAAGTCTAAGAATGTGTTAGTAAAAATTGTATTAAAAACAAATAGAATTGTAGTATATGTGAGATTTTAGTAATGTTTTCTCAATTACATTTTTTAAGCTTCATATCTATGTCAATAATGTTTAACCCACAGAATATACAAGACATATGAGGCTACAAAACATAGTAGGAACTGGCTAATTTTTAATTTACGCAGAAAAATAAAAAAGTAAAAATCGACTTCATACGAATTACGAAATTAGTAATATTAATTAATTTTTAATTGATTTTGCTCCAATCGTCCAAATGATAATATTAATAACTAATAATTATTTTAATAAATAATATGATTAAATCCCAATACAATTTTAATTAATAACTTTATTTAAAAATAATTTGAAATATTTTTTTCTGTGTATTATTCACTAACTTAATTTTTTAATTGGTTTAACATCTTTTTTTTTAAAATAAATTGACAGCTCTTAAAAATATATAAAAAAAATAAAAATATATCTATAAAAATATAGAACTAAAATAAATTAAAATCAACAATTTCCAACAATTTCCAGCCCATTAATCTATTTAAAAAATTTTAGTAATAAAATCAATTATTCTAGTTATTAATATTATCATTTTGATGATAGTAGCAAAATCAATGAAAACTTAATATTTAAAAGCTATTTCGTGATCAAAGCCTATTTAAACAAATTCACATTTTATTTTTTGAACTTTGCTGTTCGTATTCCAAAAATGCTTCATGTTTACCGGGATTGCAGTAAATACATTTAAAAATGTAAATTTGTTTTAATGTTTTTAACCTTAATTAACTCTTATTGTATTTTGACCTTGACTTTTATGCGTTTTTAGTCAATAACTTTTTTTTACTATATAAAACAATTTAAAGTTAAAAAAGTTTGGAAAGAATTGCTAAATAATTAGTAAAGTACTACTAACTATATAAAAATTATCTCAAAATATTAAAAAATTAAAATATTTTTTTCAAAAAGAGTTAAATTCTATTACCTTTTCTTAGGTATACCTGTCTTATAATACAGCATCACATTTTGCATTCATGCCACAATAAAAAATGATAAAATAGTAAACAAATAAACAATCTTACCAACTAGTTCCAACAACAACAACAACAAGATACTTATTCAATTTAACACAATAATACTTTATTCGTTTATATTTTATTCACACAATAAATACAAAACCAACAATTTCGCCATTAACAAGATTTATTAACGGTTTTCTGTTTAGTATTTTAATCTCTGACGGTTTATTGTGTTAGTATTACTTACACATGTAAAGAAACTTTTTTTTTTGTATGTGACTTTTGTTTAAATTGAAAAATTTCCAAATAACCATAATACTTATACTTAAATATAAAGACACACACATACACATACAAATACAAATACACACCAACTAAACAATTGTTTGTTTAAAGATGAAAACAAAAGTGAATCTTTTGCTGTTTTGAATATTTAATGTTTCATTTTTTTGTTATTGTTATTGTTTTTAATCTTTACAAATACAAAAAGTGAAATGTTTATTATAATTTGCATAATATTTGTTGTTGATTATTTTGGCAAAAATACATAAATTTATAAAATTTTGTCTTTTCTTGAAAATGTGTAAAAATGATTTTATTTTAAATTAATTACATTTAACACATAATAAAAAGTTATATGTAATAATTATAAATAATTATTTATTGTACACATTTATAACTACATACGTTTGAGTTTAAATAAAAAAAAGTAAATATAACATTTTTAAGAGTTTTTTTCGTAAAATTAAATATTGTTTTATTAAAATGTTTATATTAGTTATGTTTGTGTGTGTTTTGTTTGAATTAGCATTGTAATGAAAGCCAAAGTTCAATTATAATGTTTAACTAAGCCAGAAGGTTATATGTACGAAATCTGAGCATTTGTAGTTATTTAAAGAAAACATTTTTACTTTTACATTGGATTAGTCTATTTTATACGATTTGAACACAAACTATAGTCTATAGAATGGACTTTGACTACAGGCTGTTCATTATAGTCTATAGTCCAGACGCGGATCCACGGGGAGGGAAAAAAGGAAATGAAAATGCTTAGTGGAAAACATAAATTTTAAGGAAATAGTTGAGAAAATTATTCTATTTTTCTCCCCCCAAAAGCTGGAGTCGGATCCGCGCTTGCTATAGTCCAATCTATTTAGTATTTTAAAGTCCTTTTAATACTTTGTATATTAATATAATTCAGTCTATAATCCAATCTATAGCTTAGTTAATAGAACTGCTTATAGTTCATGTCTATAGATAAGAATGTAGTGTAGCATATAGAAAGGTATATAGTTATTTTATAGAGCAGACTATTGACAAGTCTATAGTTTGGTCTATAGAACAAACTTTAAAATAGACTATAGAACAGACTATAGACTACTTTATAGTTTTGTCTATTTAGCTGACTATAGACTACTCTATAGTTTATTCTATATTGTAGTTAATTTTTCAGTTCACAATACTGTGTAGTCAAATAGTCTACAGTCCAATACTTTCTAAAAGTTAATATTGTATTCTATAGAACAGTTTATAGACTAGTCTATATTTCAATCAATTAACTAGTCCATAGTGCTGTCTATTTTATAGTTCATATTATATTCTATTATCAAGTCTACAATCCTGTCAATAATTTAGTCCTATCTACTGGACAATATACTAGGACACTAGTCCTATATACAAATTTAAATTAAAGCCTATAATGCAGTCTATAGAACAGGCACGGATCCAGCTCAAGCTTTTGGGGGAGGAAGATAGACTTCCTTAAATTATATGATTTAGTGCAGATTTTCCTTTAAGCGTTTTTATTTTGGGGAGGGAAATTTCCTTTTTTCCCTCCCCGTGGATTCGCGCCTGCTATAGAATATTGTGTAATAAAGTCTATAATCCAGTCCATAATCCATCCTATAGTATATATACTATTAAAGAGACTTTCTGAGTTTTTTCTATAGTCTATTCTAATTTATAGTCAATTAAATAGTCTATACGCTATATTACATCTAGTTTTATTCTCATTCCACTCATGTTTTTATTCAATATTTTCTTTTTTTCTTCTATTTTTTAATGATGAATTCCTTATGTAAAACTGTATTTAAAAAATCTTATAGTGAAAATTTATTAAAATTTTAAAATAATAAAATTAATTTTTTTTAATAAATTCTTTAGAAAATGAAATGAGAAATTATTTATTCGCTTTAAAAAACAAAAGGTATTTAATTTTTTTTACATAAAAGTAAAAAATACATATGCTCATCAAAAGGCCATAAAAAGAGTGTAAAAAAACTTTTACTTTTAATTTTTTAACAAAAGTTTGTTGCCTTTTATTTTCAAGGCAATAGAACAAGACGCCTCTAAACAATTTCTGCCACAGTCTAAATAACAATATCAACTAAAACTTAAACATTATTAGTAGAGCATGTAAATATATTGTACTTTTTTTTTTTAATAAAGAAATTAAATTACTTCTTGTTACTTCTACATAAGTATCATTCATTAAAGTTAAATTAAATATTTTGGGCACCTGTTGAACGCACAAAATATACTGTATGAATAGCAGTTAAATTGTGTAAATAATATAATTAACTTGAATGTGTATAATAATAATAGTTGTTTATATGAATATATATATTTTTGTTTGTTTAAGATACTAGATATTCTTTAAGTTTTGTTAAACAAATGTGTTACAAGAGCAGAGTGTAAAAAGAGCGTGTAAAATTAAAATAAAAT
>MINK01009936.1:325-17604 GCA_001735545.1 Phormia regina
AAAAGTCACGTAGCTACGTAGAAATCTAATTTCAATAGATTTCTGCGATACGCTACCTAGAATTTTTTTCTCAATGGCTACATACACACGTTTGCATAAGACGGGTTGAAACAACTGATTGCGATACGATGAATTTTTGTTCACTGGTTGGGCCTTTAAACGATACAATTTCACGACAAAACATTTGCAAACTCTTTTTTATCTCTCTCTATAACAAATCATAGGCAAAAGAGGAGAAAACATTCGGAACTGAGAATTTTTTCAAAATACTGAAACATTTGCAACTCTTTCAACTTTCTCTCTCTCTCTCTTTGAATTTTGATAAGCTACTAAAACGATAAAATTCACAACAAAATATTTGCAACTTTTTTTACCTTCCCTCCCCTAAACAACTTTTTTTACCTTTATCCCTCTCTATAACATATCATAGCCAAAGAGGACCAAACATTCGGAACTGAAAATTTTTTTCAAATACTAAAACATGTATAACTCTTTCAGCTATCCCTCCCTTTATGAACTTTGTCCAGCTACTAAAACGATATAATTTCGCAACAAAACATTTATAACTTTTTTCCTCCCTCTCTCCTCCCTATAAAAGCAATTTACACTAACAAATGCTTAGGGAATCACTTGAAGAAATCTGTATTTGTAATCTCATATAAGAAAAATGTAATCCTAAAAGTTGCTCCAAAGTGCTTTTTGTAATTTTTGTCATGACAAGTATTTGCACTATAGAAAAACTAATAACACCTTATGAAAGATAATGTTAAATACTTTTAATTTAAATTAAAATTAATGCTGAATCTTTATCTACTCTGGAATACTATAGCAAATACCAAATAGGTACAATTAAAAGAATAAAAAAGTCCCTCTTCTTGAATTGTTACCCACACAGGACCATATATCTTTAATTTTATAATTTTATATTCAATATTATAGAAAATTGTAAAAGCACCATTAGAAGAACGAAAAACATACACTCTTATGGATGACCATTAATTTTATGATTCCAGGTGCAATATTTCAGAATGTTCAAAAAGCACCTTTAATAGAACTAAAAGGTACTATATATCCATATATTTTTAATTTCGTATTGGTTTGGCTACTATCATAATAAAACAAAAAGTATCACAAAGTTCTCCTCTTTATTTCTTACCCACAAGGCACAACATATCTTTAATTTAATGTCCCTTCTTCCCTTTAATTGAAACCAACACAAAACCTTAAATCTTTAATTTCATGATTTTATGTTCAATATTATAGAAAAATGTAAAAGTTCCTTTAGAAGATCGAAAAAATACCATCTTATGGATAACCATATATCTTTAATTTTAAGATTCCAGGTTCAATATTTTAAAAAGTTCAAAGATCACGTTTCAAAAAATGAAAATGTACTATAAATTCTCTATTTTTTTAATAAATTAAAAAAAGTACCATTGGCAGAACAAAAAGTTACACAAAGTCCCCCTAATTAATTCTTACCCACATAGCACAATACATACAATAGAACTAGAAGTTTTTATGAGAGCGACCCTATACTAAATTTTCAACAATTTTACTCATTTTTTTTAAATACAAAAACAAAATATATGTGACTACATGTATTTTGTTTTTGTATGAATTAGGTTTCTAACAAGTTTTTTTCTCTCACATAAATATCTAGTTGTTAATCTATGGCAAGTTTTTAGATTAAATATTGTATAAAATTCAAAAAGTACCATTAGAAAAATTAAAATGTACCACAAAGCCTCATGTTTTGGATTATTGTTCGCTTATATTATAGTAAATTCAAAAAATACCTTTAAAAGAACAAAAATAAACCATAAAGTCCCACATTCTGTGAATTCAAACTCATTTAGGACTGCATATAGTTAAGTTCATCTTACTAGGATTAATATAATAAAAAATGCATTATTAATTAATTAATTAATTAATTAATTAATAATAAAATTAAATTTCCCAACTTTATCCCCTTTAGGTACTTTTGTAACATAAATTTTATTCCAATGAATTTTGTACTGGATGTAAAGTTAAAATGTTCACTTATAATAAATGTAATTGTCAATAAAAATATATTTTGTGAAAAAAGTACCAAATAAGGTAAGATTTTACAATTAAATACTCAAATTTTGAAAAAATACCAATCATCAATAAGGTTCTAATGTGATGCACATTTGATGTCTATGCTTTCTGGACTAAAATATAGTTAGGATAACAAAAGAAAATACTGAAATACAGTTTTTATTCCCTAAATAAAATGAATTTAAAAAAAGTACCACACACCTATCTACTATTAAACTATCAAACCTTTTTGTATCTCTATTATTTTGAGAGACACAAGGTAGCCGAATTTAGCCATTTTTACACTTTTCAATGAATGCCGCACATCTCTAAACGAGATGGCGAGACATTCAAACCTGGGTTCAGTCTGGGTTAGGGGTCATTCAATATAATTGCGGATGAACTGGCCAATACTGGGTCAAAGCACCGGTCAATCCTGCAGATTGATAATCCTGCGAAACTTATCGAGAATTACACAGAACATATGGACCAACATATCCACATGTTCAACCTCGAGGCAATTATGGCCCCAATATGATAGTTCTCGAACGAATATCATCCTGGGACTACCAAGGCAAAGGCTACATATTTTCGTATCTGTTGTCACAGAGCACAGAACTGCTGGTGCGCATGCTACGAGATTAGGGCTCCCTTTCAACGACTTCTGCAGAAGTTGCAATGATGTGGAAGAGGGAGAGACAGTAAAACATTTCCTCTGTCTGAAATAAGGATTGCCAAACTCGGATGTCCATTTAGGTATGTATTATCGGATCTCTCTGATATGGACATCAGGAAGATCAACATCTTTATACATGCGTCAGGCTAGTTCGAATTGAACAGGGATTTGGATATGTGTTATCAATATCACATGATCCCTCAGGGTATCACAATGGGACCAAATTGGACCCAAGTGAGCTGTCCTGCATTACCCAGACAGCTGACCATTGCACCTAACCTAAACTACACTTTTTAATACCCAAAGCATTGGAACTCGTAAAAATCTCTCCTTAAATATTTAAGCTTAGAGACGAAACCAAGGATCAACTTTCATATCTCTACCATCTGTCATTTTGTCTGTCTAATTAGTTAAGCACTTAGTAACGTTACTCTTTTTTATATATATGTATATGTAAATAATAGGTTTTTGGGGGAGTAGTTGCCTTGGTCATACCCAGCAAAAACTTCGCCTACTAAATAACGTATCTTGTAACCGAAAATAATATGAAAAACGTCTTCCTTTTCTGGTGCTATAACTGATGAATTTTGTTAGCGATGTCCTAAATTTCACCAGTTTTTATTTGGATACCAAAACAATTTCTTAAGATGCTGAATTGTTTACGCACAAAAGAAAAAACCTTTGTCTCTGTTGAGATTTGAACCCACGTATCATAATACTGTTTATGTTTGTTAGTCTGCCGACTTACTAGTTACACCATGGTCGACTTACATTTTTATGTGGCAAAAAGTGGTTTTCATAAAGGGAAATAAAATGACATTTGCCTCAATTGGGAGTTGAACCTTCAATAAAGGCGCTTTAGACAACTGTGCCACGTAAAACTCATTAAATTACTATTAGGTAATGCTGCGAGTGGCGAATAAGGCTACAATGTAATGCATACAGTCAGCTGTTACTTTTAAAATTGGAAGCCAAGTTTTTGCTGGGTATGAAATCAAATATTGTCTGATCAGTATTTTAGAAAATGCGTTTTTCTCATTTCACCATATATTTAACAATTGATTTAGAGTGATTATATGATTCAATTTAACGATTTCCGTCCGCCTGTCCGTCCATGTGAAACTTTTTATCAAACTCGTGTCGCAAATTCGAACATAATTTAGTCCGGCCTTACCCAACTGCCGACTTCAACTTTCCTTGTTGTTTTTTTAATGGTATTATCTTTAAATTGTCAATGATGTCAATTATTTTCACAAATTTTTTTATTAAAATTTCTGTTTCTGCTGTTTTAATTTGTATTAGTATTAGACAAAGCCTATTGAATTAGGTTCATTATTTCACCTAGCCACCATACAAATGTCCTGTCGGAATAGGGGTTTAACGATCATAAATGCCTTAAAAAGATTTTTTTTTCAAATTCGCATTAAAAAAAATAAAATTTTAATTTATTTTTTATCTCCTTGTTTAATAATTAAGTTAATTTTCAAATCTCAAAACATCTTTTTTTTATAGAACTATAGCATTTTAATAAACTTAAAGAAAAAGCTAAAACGATGTTTAAATAACGTATAATGAAGTATGCAACTATTAATTTATTGTTAGAAAAAGTACAGTGGGTGACATAAAAAAACTCAAATATTCTAATACAATTAAAAAAACATCTGAATAATAAATTTAAAAATCTAAAGTTAAAGGGAGTTTTTTATTGACGCCCACTGTAAATACAAATTCATAAAATAAAAGGCCTGCATTTTAACATTTCGACAAAAACACATCTGTGGTAAAGATGGTCTAATCATTAATAAGATCATGTATATGATTATCATTGTTGATTTTTTTATTCTTCAAAAACCTTTTATTTATATGAATTTGTATTATTTTAAAACAGCTAATTACACTGAGAAAAAAATTATATATAAAAAAATATATAATAATGACAACACTTAAAGTGCAAAGCTTATAATGAAATCTTTTAACAAGAAACTCTTAAACATAAATCTAATTTCATATTCTATTAATAACAACAATTTAAATTTTTAATAAATTGAATTTTTTTTTTTTAATTAAAAACTATTTAAAGTTTGATTTGTTAAAGAAGAAAAATTATTTCCTGTATTTATGCTTTATCTTTTTTTGCTACATTTTATTATTTATTTATTATATATATATTTAAATTTGTTTTATTGTTGTTAAAAATTATATAAAACATATACACTGAGCTCACACATATAATTATTATTTTTTTTTCTTATATTTTTTTCCAGTATCACAATCAATCTTAAAAACGCACATTTAAATGACACTGAATTGTGATTCAACCAAAAAAATAGAATAGTCATTTCAAATAAAAGCGCTTGAAAATGGTATAAAATTTAAATAAACATGCATTACCTCTTTTTTGGACTTAAGTTCCTCGGAATTGAAACTATTGAGCAACAAGGCCAAGAACAAATTTAAAACCATAAAATTTCCCATTACCAAGGTGGGTAAAAAGATGGCAAAACATGAAGAGGCACCTTGCTGAAAGGTAGGTAAACAAATTAAAAATAAAATTAAAAACAAGAAAAATAATATTATATATTTCTTACCTCTTCTTCTGCTCTCATACAATCCCATAAAGGTTCTATCCACTCTCCGCATAAAATACGAAAAATCATCATAAACGAATGAAAAAAATCATTAAAATTCCATCTAAAAATGAATAACATTATGAAAACTTATAAGAATTATAAAGGTATTTTTGTTTTTTTACCTTGGCACTGGATCTGGTTCAAATTTCTCTGGCGTATAGTCTTTTGAAAATAATTGCATACCAATAACGGCAAATATATAAATAACAATTACCAATATCAACGTCAAATTACCCAAAGCACCTATTGTTGATATAATAATGCTCAATAAAACTTTCATAGTAGTCCAAGATTGAGCCAGTTTAAGAACCCTTAACTGGAACAATAAAAAAAGTAAATTCAAAACACAAAAAGAATTAGAAAATGTTTAAGTTTTTAAACTAAAATACATTTTATGGAAGGGTCTATAGTCCAAGTTATAAACGAGTTTATAGACCAGTTTATAGTCTGGTTTATTGTACAGTCCATAAAATAGTCAATAGGCCAATCTATAAACTAATCTATAATTTAGTCCATAGACTAATATATTTACCAGTCCATGAACTATCTTCTATCAAGTCTAACTATTAATTAGTTTTTGTCTAGTGTATAAACGAGACTAAAAGTAGTCAGTAATATATTATAACCCAGTTTAGAAGCTTCTTCACAATTCAGTTTATAAACCAGTCCATAATCCAATCTGTAAACAAGCTATGTATAGTCCAATCCATAGACTAGCATCTATAAACTATTTTTTATTGCAGTCTACAGTATTGTATATTAACTACTTCATATACCTGTCTATTCTAGCCCCTAAATTTGTGAATTGACGAGTCCACAGTCTAGTTTATAAACTAGTCTATAGTGCAGTTAATAGTCTGCTCTATAGTCCAGTTTATAAACTTGGCCACTTCATACATTATTTGGCAGTCCACTCTGTAAATAAGTCAATATGCCAGTTTATAAACTCGTCTATAATTTATTTCTTAGACCAATATATATTGTCCAGTCGTTGAACTATTCTTCCGTCCAGTCTGTCTATTAATAATTTTTTGTCTAGTCCATAAACCAGAGTCTATTACCCAGTTCAGAAAATTATCCACGTCAAGTTTATAAACCAGTTCATATTGCAGTCCATAAATTAGCCTAGTGAACAGTCTATACAATATTCTGTAGTCCAGACTATATAAACAAGATTATAGGCCAGTCTATTACCCAGTTTATAAATTATTCTAGTCTTTAAAAGGGTCTATGGACCAGTCCATATACTAGAATCTATAAGCTATTATTCACGTCAGTATATAATCTTGTATTTTAACCACTTTGTAGACATGTCTATATTCTAACCTCTAAAATTTGTCTGTTGATGAGTCTATAGAGCAGTTAATGTACGATTCTATGGTCCAATAGTCTGATCTATTGTCTAGTCTATAGACTTGTGCAGTTTTTAAACTAGCCTGTAGACCACTCTATTAACTTATCAACATTCCAGTTTATAAATTAGTCTATAATTCAGTCCTTCAGTCTAGTCTATTTTCTAGCTAATTATAAACTAGTCCACAATCTAATCTATAAACTAGACTATAAACTATATATTGACCATTTCATAGACTAGTCCATTGCAAAGTCCATAAATTATTCTTTATCCCTGACTATATAATCTAGTCTACAGACCACTCTATTGTGTAGCTTCTAAATAAGTCCACAGTCCAGTCTTTAATAGAGTTATTGGTATAAATCCAGTCTTTAATATAGTCTATAGATCAGTCCTAGTAATTAATTATCTTTTGTAAAATTCAATCTAAAATATTATCCATAGTTTAATTTCAAACCATAACAATTTAATCCCCAAATGGTAAACTTACCAATCTTAGGCCCCTTAAAACACTTAAACCATCGACCAGCTCAAATATAATGTCCAACAAGGAAGCCGTAACAATAATTAAATCGAATATATTCCAGCCACAAAGAAAAAACTCTTTGGATAAGGCCATCAATTTAATAATACACTCAAAGGTGAAAATGGAAGTGAAAACCTTTAATAAATTTTCATTAAATTATTATTATTATTATTATTTTTTTTTTTTCATTAATATTTTATTCAAAAATAAATTTACCTTATTCCCCACATCTAAGGCATTGCGAAAGCTCTCACTCATGCCATGATGTTCCATGGCTAAAAATGCTGTATTCAAAACAATGCACAGCGTTATCGCCAATTCAAATAATGGATCACGTACCACTTTGTAAAGGCAATTTTGAAATTGCAACCAACCCTCATAGTCAATGCAACATTGAACACATCTATCACAATTACGATCAGGAAGATCATCTAGATTAGGAAAAGAAAAATAAAAGGCATTATTAGGAGAATATTGAAAAAAAAAATACACAAATAAAGAAAAGGAGAATAAAGAAATAAAATTACTCATTTGGAATATTTATCATCAGCCACTTACCGATTACAACAATTTCGGAAGAATATTCCGGATGTAAAGCATAAATATTATGCTTTTTAATACGCGCTATATTACCATTGCATTTAATTAAACGCACCTCACGTGGCGACAGCGCCAACGTTACAGTCGTATGATCATTTTGTGTATCGCTAGCCGATACATTGACCACTTCGGAAGCCGTTATATCTTGATCATCATGATCATCAACAACGCCAGAATCATCTTGCGATGATTCACGATTAACACCACTCGAATTCGAACTAGCCTGACGACTGGGCATTAGTGGATGGGAGGGATATAACATATTAGGATTCATTTGGGCATCGTCTTGAAAACAGATACGTGATTGACGTTGTTGTTGTTGCTGCTGCTGCAGCTGTTGTTGCTGCTGCTGACTGCCTTCTTTTTGTGATGTCTGTTCATTAGAATGATCACATTTCAAGGCTAAATCGGTAGGACGCTCACAACTGCTATGACGCGGACTAGGACTGGGTGTGGGATTGAGTGAATCATTTTTACTGTGATGCTAAAGGGTAAAGAGAAAGAAATTTTATAAAATTTAAGATTGAGTGTTTTTTTTTTAAGGAAATTTCTTAAAAGAAAAATATTAACCGTTCCATTGCCATTACTGTCCGTATTGTTGCCGCCCTCTTTGCCCGCTCCCTTCGAGGGCTTTTTCCGCCTTGTCTTCTTTTTACTGTAGGAGGCCAATAGTACACCTTTACGCGAATCAATTTTCTTCTTATTACTCTTATTTAATTTTTTAACATTCAGAACGGACGGGTCGAAGCTAAATGTAGAATCATCACGATGATCCAATAAGTCTTTTTTACGTTCCTTTTAAAAGAAAATAAAGATTTGCTTTTATTTTTTAGGAAATTAATTAGGTTTAGAAAGAAACACTTACCTCATTTGTTATTTCGGCTTCTTCCTCGTAACTTAGAGCGACTACGGCTAACATTAGATTAATTAAATAAAATGAACCAAAAAACACAACCACTGTAAAAAATGATACACTCATTGGCCCCGATGTGGCCAACACCATATTATATACATTCTCCCAATAGTCCAACGTTATCAATTGAAATGTGGTCAACATGGACCACATAAAATTATCGAAATTCGTATAACCATGATTGGGATTTTCACCAACACACAGGCACGTATAGCCCATAGGACAATGACGAGCGCCCGTTAAATTACCACACAACATAGGCAGCTCCTCATCGTCATACAACCAATTTTCAGTATCGTTAATCCATCTGAAAAAAAAGAAAATATAGAAATGAAAAGGTTTTTTTCTGGTTAGAAAATAATGTGTTTTGTATATAGAGTGTTATGTAGTCCAGGCTATGAATGGGAATATAGTCTAGTTTATAGACTATTCTAAAGTTTGGCTTATAGAGTTAGTCGACTTTAGACAAATTTTAAAGTTCAGTTTGTAGTCTGATCTGTAGACCAGTTTATAGACTAAACTATAGTCCAATCAATAGTTCAGCAGATAGACCTATTTATAATTAAGTTTATATACTAGTTTATAGTCCGGTTTATAGATTAAACTATAGTTCAGTCCATGGTCCAGTTTATAGACATACATACAGACTAGACTATGCCCCAGCTAATCGACCAGTCTATAGTTCTGTTGCCTGTTGTCTAGTTTATAGTCCAATCTATGGCCCATTTTAAATAATAGTCTACCGTGCAATTTATAATCCAGTCTATAGTACAGTTTATAGTCTACTTGATGGTCCGAATTTATTGACAGTCTATGGTCCAGTTTATAGGCCAACCTAAAGACTAGTTAATAGACCAGTTGTTAGTATGATCTGTAGCCCAGCTTATAGACTAAACGATAGTCCGGCCTATAGTAAATCAATACTTCAGTTCATAGAATATTGTCCATAGTCCAAGTTCAATCTATGATCCACTTTATAGAATAGTTTATAGTTCACTCTATGCTTCTGTTTATAGTCCAGTACACAGAATACTTTACAATACAGTTTATAAATTATTCCAGTTTATAGACCAAGTTATAGTACACTTTGAGGTCCAGTTAAAAAATAAGTTTATAGTCCAGTTTATAGACGACTCATTAATCTACTCTATGGTCCAGTTTACAGAATAGTCTGTAGTCGAATTTATTAAATAGCCCAGTTTTTAGTCTTAACTGTAGCCCAGCTCATAGACTAAACGATAGTCCAGCCTATAGTACAATCTATACTTCCGTTCATAGACATAGTCCATCATATTCCAGTTTAGTGACTAGACTTTATGTCTAAAGTATAATCCAGTTTATAGTTCAGTTTATAGACTGGTCTATAATACAGTTTAAAATCCAGTCTATCTCCCAGTTTATAATTCAATCTATGGTCCAGTTTATAGAATAGTTTATAGTTTACTCTATAGTCCAATATATAGAATAGTTTATAGTAAAGTTTATAAACTATTTTAGTTTATATTTCAGTCCATAGACTACTGTTTACAAAAGGGTAGCCCCAGGAACTAAACTATAGTTCAGTCTATATAGTCCAATAAAGTGCTTAGAAATTATTATAAATAAAACCTACAATCTCCACTCAAGATCAGAAGTATTCGTCCACTCATCGGGTACATTTTTAACACATTTATTACGTAATTCTCCCATATAAACCTAATAAAAAAGAAGAAGAAAAAGTTATTTAAATCCTCTTTGGTAAGTTTGTCTTTTAATTTCATTTCATACTCCTACTTACCTGCAGTGCGAATAGTGCAAAGACCATTAAACAAAATATGGTCAACGTCATGACCTCGGCCAATTGACGAAATGAGTGCAATAGTGCATTAATAATAGTCTTTAAACCTGGCATTATGGAAACAGTCTTTAAAGCTCTCAACACACGAAATGTACGCAACCCGGCCAAGTTGCCCACATCCATGCCAATAGTGGCATAACCACTTGCTATGACCACAAAATCCAACCAATTCCAAGGATTTCGCAAATATGTGTATTTATTGAGCAGGAAGCCTTTGGCAATGATTTTTATAACCATTTCAATGGTATAAATCGCTAGGAAGATATATCTGTTGAATGTGAAAAAAAAGATATAGAACAAAAAGAATAAAATACAATAATAACTAGATGTATATAGGACCACATCCTCCCTTTGGATCCCAACTGAAGATCAATGTGGTAGACAGTGATAAATAGACTCACGGTCAGGAAGATAGAGAGTTAAAGGCAAAAAGTTTAAAATTATTTTCAACAACCAGAGGTATCGAAAGAATTAATAGTTTTGACTGAATGTTTGATTTATTGATTGATAGGTTGACTGATAGACTGATTGATTTTTTATTAAATGCAAAGGTAATGGATTTTGAATTGATTGTTATGCTTTTGCTGGGGGTTTTTTTTTTAATGTTAAAGAGAACATGTATTAATTCTTTCGAACTCGGCTGTTAACTTACTCAGCTTCTTCGACTGTTTCGGTCATGGCTAAAAAAATACAGTTAAACAATATTGTAGCCATAACGCAATAATCGAAATACTGATTTGTTGCTATATACACGCATATTCGTCTCGCCGCACTCCAGGGATAAAATAGAAATAAACTTTTCGTGCCCGTAAATCGATGTATGTAATTTTTACGAAATCGTTTTGAAACCACACAAAATGTCTAAAAATAGAATAAATAAAACAATAATAAAAAGCAAAAAAAAAAAAAACAAGAGAAAAATTAGAAGAAAAATTTTAATTAGTAAAGGAAAGTATTTAAAATAAAATATATTTATTATCAAAATATTTATTAATTATTATTTTAGTAAATATGAAACAATTTAAGAAAGTGTTAGGTGTGTATGTCTAAGCTAAACCCACTTAAGAGAAAAATTCCCTAATAAAAAGTACCAAAAAAATTCCTAAGATTTCAAACAAAATGGTCGAGACTCAATAGCACATTATTGTTAAGTGTCTTTGCTAAATTAGTTGCGCCATCTGCATGTTGTTTTGTCAAAAGACGCCACCTCAGTTTCATTAACTGAACTTTTCCAAATACAACTCTAATGGAAATTATAAAAATACAACCCTAAGTACTATTTGAAACAACTCTGCGGCGTCAATTTTTCTTCTAGCAAAGTCGACGAATATAGGAACTTCCGCTACATCTTTCTTTTATTCTCAGACGTCTTCGACTATAGAAGAAATATGAGAGCTAAGGTAAATTATCAAATAAAATTATTAAAGTGTTGAATTATTAAAATAAAGAAACAAAAAAAATACAAACATGGAAGAAAAAACAACAAGTGTTAACAAAAACAAAGAAAATATAAATAAATTTTACAATAAATCATTTCAAAAGAAAATTTAATGAATTTGTGCAAAATTTATATAAAAGATTTTCGGTATAATAGTTAACGCCTGGTTGCAGACGCCATATTTGTATTTTATGAAAGTGCTTTAAAAAAATACGAAACACGTGTATTTTTTAACAATTTTTTTTATAAAACGGTAATAAAAACTAATAATTTAATATTATTTTTACAGTGGCGTAAGAAGCGTATGCGTAGGTTGAAGCGTAAGCGCAGAAAGATGCGTGCAAGGTCCAAATAAACCGGTGATTGTTCTATATTAGACAAGTACAATGTAAGTATTGGTACCTTAAAGAACCTCTATTGTTTTATCTACCTTGCAAAACTTAATTACTTATTTTTCTTTTTTTTAATTTTCAGGTTTTCTTATGCATTACGTTAAACCTAAAAAGATGACATCTTCAAGTTCTAATTGCTGTTTCCCGGTTGTCTCAAAAACTTAGTTTTTGCTATCTGCCTGGAGGCATTTTTCAAATATATTTTACACATTCCCATGTGCAAAATTTGTTTTAAAATAAAGAGTTAATCTTTGGATTAGTGCTTGAAGTGCAAAAAACTAAATACTAAAATTGTTGTATTATTTTATCTGCTTAATTTTTAAACAAAACCACGTTTTATATTTGGGTTTCGTTTTTAACCTCAAAATTAGTTGTGACTTTTATAGCCAAGTGACGACATCCGGCTAATATGAAAAGGTTCGAACAAAGTTTTGTAGTTGCGCAGAACGAAATGTTAGAAAATGAAAATAGGAGTTAGCTTTAAAATACAAAGTGGAGTTAAATATTTGAGAGACTGAATGAAAATTTATTAAAATTTTATCATTATTTTTTTGTGGGAAACAATTCATGAATTAAAGTTACTTATTCAAAGAAATTGTCTTAGTTTTGAATAGCTTAATTTTAGAAGCCATTGGTTGGTTGTAAGATACATATGTTTTAAATTGTTTAGTCTAGTTTTTAATTCAGCAGTAAATTTTGAATCCAAAAAGATTAAAAATTACAAAATAGTTCGAAAAATTCTGAGGTATTAAAATGTGGAAAATCTTATGAGCCAAAATATTTTGTTATAAAAATACCAAGCTTTTTATTATTTGTGTAGAATAATATTAACCGATGCTGCAATTTTTTGCAATATCAATTAAAGTTAATTTACGGGGAATTTGCTAAGTTTTTTGATACGACTTTGCTAGTAGTGAATAATTCGTATTAATTTAAAACAATTAGTTTGAAAATAAATTAATATTACGGGCCCAGTTGAAATTAAACATATTTTTATGTTGTTTTTCCGTGTTAACGTCCTCAGAGACTTTCTACTCCAATTTTGTCGGCAAATCAATTTAAAAATAATCACTTTCACATTTATTTCTTAAACACACTGTTATATGCCATAAGAAAGATATTTTAATAAACTGAATTAATGTTAATTTTGTAATTATTTCAATCAAATATTATTAAAAGGCACATATGCATTTTTTTCTCAAAAGGTTTTCTAAAGTGCCTGTCTTTTGTCGTGTGGAAGGGTCTATAACTAGAACTATTAGAACTAAAATAAATATTTTTTATATTATTATTTTTTATATTATTATGTATACTGTGGCACTTAAGAACTTTCGATCGCACTTAAGAACTTTCTTCTCTGGATATGTCCAACACCGGCTTTGCTAAATAAACTTTTTTCGTATATCAAACAAATTTTTTAAATCCGCCTTTTTTATACAAAATCTGAATTTGTTTCCGAGGTGTTAGTTAATTTGGACATGTCATATATCATTTTCAAGTGATTTTAAATGGCATCAATATAATAAAGAACGAAATTTTTAATTAAGATATACAAAAAAAATATTGAAATTTCAAAAACCCATAACTTGTAAACCGAAAAAGAGCGTGCAAAATATTTGGCATTAAAATAATCAAAACAAAAGTAATCTTGAATCAGTAACAATGCCATATTTAGAAAAATATATCAAAACTTTAGAGGTTCTTAACTCTTAAACTAATAGCAAACAGTCAATATATTTTACATTACATTAAATTATTCTTTAAAACTATTCGGCATAAATAAAACTCCCAAACTCAGCTCCGATTTGTTTGATTTTTTGCCATTGCTAGTATTTTTTTCGGTGAAAATAATGGTATAAAAAATTTTGATCGCAATTAAATATTTTCGAAGTTATAGGTGTTTGAAAATCAAATTTCCCTAAGAAACTCGCCTTAAAAAATGGAGTAAAAAAGAAGAATTGCATTAACGAAGCGGCATTTAGACATACCGCAGAGTTAAAAGTCCCTCCACCCGGCTATTAAAAAAAAAATATTTCCACAAAAATATTCTTTTTTTGCACTAAAAATTACAAAATATTTAAAAACATTTTTATGTTTTTATTATATTTTTATAAATGCGCCAGCTTTAAATTGATACCTTAATATTTGCAATCGTATGAATAGAATCGGAAATATTTACGATTTTAAGTGAGTTAGGGAGGTAAATGAGTACCAACCGTTCATATAATTTCCAGATTAAACTGTATTTATTCTTATAAATATATATTTTTAATTTCAAGTTTACCAATGATATTCTTATTTCAAATTTGCCAAAGAAAATATATAATTCTTTACTTTTCTTATATTCGAAAAACTTTGGCAATCATTAAGTTTTGATTTAAAGAAATGGCAACCTTGAGTGTAAACAAAGTGTGTCATCGATAACTTTTTTGTAATATGTGCTTTTTTAGAATTGTGTTGCCATATTTACAAATGTGAAAATATTTATACAAAAATATTTTTAAACGCAATTAGTTTACTTAAGTTATTTAAAAATTAAAAAAGGGAAACTATGTTAATGAATCCGCAATATCACAGAGTTAAAACTCTTCCGAGTGGATATTAGAAAAAAAANNTTACTTAAGTTATTTAAAAATTTAAAAAGGGGGGATATGTTAATGAATCCGTAGACATATCACAGAGTTAAAACTCTTCCGAATAGCAATTAGGAAAAAATGTTTCTAAAAAAAATACTTTTTCAACACTGCTTTACAAAAATTAACACTTTTTCTTATAGTTATGTTAACTTTTTATTGAATATCTTTAACTTCTACCGTACTATGTGAAATATAATTGAAATCGAAACACAATAAATGAGTAAAATCTATATGATAAAACGCTATGATATTGCTAAATATTGAGCCTTTATAAGTTGTAACGATTTGGATGACTTTTTCATAAAATAATGAATATTTATTAGAAATTTCTAAAAGAAAACAATTTTCCAAATTTTCTTTGACTTAGATTTCCTTAAAATGTTCCTAATTATTTCTGGCAAAATGATGCATCAAAAAGGTTAACAATAATTTATTTTTAAAATAATTTCTTCGGTTTCCTCCTCGGAATAAAATATTTTGACTTAAGATCACGGGCCCACTTGATTTTCAAAAAATTTTAATTCAGTGGTACTTTGACTTGTGATTAAGTGAATTTGAAAAAGGTTGACTGCTCTCTTAGTTTACGAGTTATGAGCCTTTAAACTAATATATTTTACATATTTTTCTGAATATCTTTATTACTACACTTGCGATTTGAACTATATGCTGTTTAAAAGTACATTTCAATGACTTTCTAATGATAATTAATATGATTATTAAATACTTTACCGAAAAAAAATTACAAAAAAATAAATAAAATATATTAAAGTACCGAAAATGGCATTTTTTCCAAAAATGCTTATTTGGTGAAGCCAGTGTTTCTTATTTTTATATATGTATATATTAATTTTTAGGCCCGCTTTTAAACTGTTTTCTTAAAGTCCAAACTTAGTTAAAAAACATTCAAGTAAAAGCTTACGTTTAAGTAATATTTCGTATTAAAGTTCAAAACCTAAACTGACAAGAAATAAACAAAAAGCTTAGAGCTTTTATATATTTTCATTAGATTGCTTTTACTTTTCAAGAGTTTTTCTTTAATTAGAAACTCATAGATTTATTTTCTTTATCCTAAAACGTTTACCCATAATTATTTACAGCCGTATTCACAAAAAATAATGAATGCTTGATAAAGGTTTACTATTTTTTTCTTATAGAAATTTACATACGAAAAGTCAGTAAACCTTTATTGTTTTGTAAATACGACTGTTAATCTTTTTATAGAATATATTTTTCTTACGTATATTATTTACTCATAAAAATGTCAAAGATCGTTTAAAATATCAAATCTAGTTTTTTTATTAAACATTTTTGGTGAAAACCTAATGCAGTATCAAAAGTAAATAAAATCATAAAAAATATTAATAATTTTAAAAATTTAAAGAAATCTGCAGCTACGTAATTAAAAAAATGTGTAATGCAAAATATATAACACAGAAAGTTTCATTTAATACGATTTTTTTGGCTGATTTTAAATTTCTAAAAACATTATTGTTGGTCTTCGTATTTTTATTTATTTTTGTTAATTTTCAATAAATATTTTTTGAATACTTTAGAAAATATTCGCACGTAGAAAACATTAAAGGGATAGTGAAAGAACACTTAAGTTTTAAAATATAAAACAATTTTTACGTCTTTATTATGATTTCGCCACTAAATGAGTATTATAAGACCGGACCTTAATTTTCAAATAACCGATTTAAAACTTTTAGAAAATTTTCTAATAAGAAACCAAGTGATACTACAATTTTAGCAACTCTGTTAATATAAAAACAATAATAAGTCTGGCAGCTTTAGTGCAAAAAAAAAATGCTTTCGACCGGCAGCTGACTTAAATGACATAATTTGTAATTGTTTACAAACGAAAACACAAGTACGTGTCGTAAAACATTTAACGTTATTTTAAATAAAGTGAATAAAAGTGTTAATAAATATTCTTTAAAACAAATGTGACTACTATGTATATAAAATAAAGGTTAGTACTTCGTGAAACAACAGACATAAAAAAACGTGCAAAGCTTCCAAAAATATACACCCAAAGCTTTATTACGTGTCTGCCTACAAGCATGCCAATGTTTATTGTTGTAGTATACTTTGTTGTTGTTTTATAACATCCGAATTTGATGGATGAAGCTGCGCTGCACTAATGCATGATCCTACGTATGATCATACAAGTTAACACGGGAACTTATGAGTCGTGTATGACAACATTAATTAGC